>JAPYZR010003909.1:0-14874 GCA_030522945.1 Trichopria nigra
ACAGCTTTGGCTAAAAATCTTGCCTAATAATCGTTCAGTAAAATTATTCAAAATATGTATAAAAATATCCTGTCTAATTACTGGTACAATAAAATTATTAAATGTTACGTACATACTGTCCAGTTCAAATGAACATATTTCCCAAATTCTGGGTTAAAAACTGGACAAAAAATGATTAGCCTATTAGTTTTAAATATTAGGAATATTTGTAGCCAGAAACTGGACAGAAACTGTCCAAAAATTATGTACAAAAGTTATCTAAAAAATATCCATACAATCGTTACATTTCCATTAAGAAACTGGCCAGATGACAATAAGATATTGTCCACAAATTGAAACTGGCCAGATGACAATAAGATATTGTCCACAAATTGGCTAGTACACAAGTTTATTAGACAAAAGCTGGGCAGTATTTAGGCGCAATCTCTACCAGGGTTTAAGATAATTATGTTACGAGTAGTAAATACGCTGCAGTAAATACCAATATAATATGTGTTGTACCGATATAATTTGTATTATCCCCTCTGTATATCTTATAGAGTTTGGTAATACAAGAGTATGGGTATGATTCGTTTAAAAAAGAACTGATCAAACGAAATAGAAACAAACGAAAAGAAAATTATCCAAATTTACTTGGTTAAACTACTTAGTTAAATAAAAATGTTGCGCATCTATCCGTTGATAGGATTATTAAATTATAAATTTATCAAAAGAAATTGATCATACTCGATTAATAACTGACAATCATACTTTGCGTAATTAATATTATCGTTACTGTAGAAAAAAATGTATTGATCACTTTTATATGATTACCCCGACATTTGTGATGAGATGAATTTACAATAAAAAATTAAAAAATTAAAATTTTCAAGTGTTGTTCAATGATCGTCTGCGCACAGTACTCTTTACCTCTCGTAACGGCAATACCACGCGCGTATAATTTAGTGTAATTTCCGTGAAATCGTAGAGCAGTGCTGGAACTGTTCCGCGCATCATGATTTTCTCTGATAATTTTCGTGTAGCTTCACACATCCCACTAATCATTGTACTAATTGCAAGAAGTCCTTACTGTATGATTACTCACTTAAATTTACGTACGGAACGGTTCAAATCATTATACCTGCGATCTTTTCCTAAAACTTACGTCGACAAAATGTATAAAATCATTGAAATACATGTTATTAAAAATATCGGATCTTTTTCAAAGTGAAGAATGCAACCTTATTCTTTTTTTACGGGTCTCCGCAATCCGTAAACTCCAAAATGTCCATGCGATCTTGTGTGAACGTCCGTCCGCCCGTATGTATGTGTGGCGTTTATTGTTTGCGCCGTAAATCCCGAAGAAACCGCCATAAATTGAAGCTGATATTAGATTTTGGAAAAAGGCCATTTAAAAAATGGAATGCACGAATTACAAAAACTGTACATTAGATTAGAAGAGGGAACGATATATACATGAGCTGTATAGCCCCTAGATTCTTATTTAAATCACAAACGAATTAACTGAAGCCATAAAATCGAAGGACACGCGAAATAAAATCATTTCTTGTATTGTCACGAGTCAACTTAACGAGTCAAAACAAATCCGTATACTGATCAATAAAATGTACAGAATCAAATGTTGTCAACAAAAATTGCCCAATTATAATGCAAACATTGAAATCTTGATAACGATAAAATGTATTTTCATTTCAAGTCCTCCTACACTATTTAACGCCGGACATTTTTACAACAATAAGTGATGAATAAGTCGCCCAACGACGGCTTCAGTAAACAATAATCCACATGGAATTCTAGGTAATCAACGAAATCTGTTCTTTAATCTGTCACCCCAACCATTAAAATTGCGTGATCTAACGCGCGCAATCAACGATCTGTGACGCAAATGTTAAATTTTCTGATCAAAACATTACAGGGAATACTTCAGTATTTCCTAAACATAAGTACCTGCAAAACAAATCTTGTTGACAGAAGATATATTAGTTTTTTTTTTTTTTTTTTTTTTTTTTTTTTTTTTCTTAATGAAGAGACATACTTGAATGAATACCGCAATATAAAGATATGAACTTCTGCTCAGGCTCAAAAGTTTTTACACATTTTTTTTTTAACGAAAACACCAAAACACTCATTGTTAACATTTTTCTGGTTTTCGTCTTTTGAAATAAATAAAAAAAAAAAAACAAATACACTAATAGCATTGGAGATATTTTAAATAAAAAATACTTTACATCTCAGTTCATCTAATATATACCACGATTTGCAAAAAAGCGCGATGTCGATGAATGTTAGTCCCGTTGATGTAATATTTAAAAAGACAGATTTGTCGTGGAACTCAAACTAGTTATCTTCAAATAATTACAATATTATATTGAGGAAACGGGGTATCATATCAAAAATAGAAATACACGAAAATAAAGGATCGCGTAGATTGGTAATAAATCTATATTAAAAACAACAAACGTTTCAGATCTAGGATTGATGACTAATTTTTTCCAACCGCATGTGTTTCAGATAATTCTACGACTTGTTATCCGGGGCACCGCAAGACCTACTATTATCGACATGGCCCACATCAATGCAGCATGACTCCGATATTTTTTAATATTTCTCAATGAAATAATTACTGAAGACACTTCAAATGTTACACAATAATAGGCAAATAAATTATTTAATTTAACTTTAGTAGTTTCGTAAAAAAAAATCGTGAAAAAGTGGTTTTTTTAGACCCGTTATCCCCCCCCTTTAATCGAATAAAAAAATGAATAAAGCACAGCAACTAATGATGAGTAATATGAAGAAGCAGGGCTCAACGCAATAATTGGAATGTGGGGAACATTGAAAACGGAGAACAGAGAAAGGAAATGGTGAAATAAGTTTATGTAAATAAAGGAAATTACATAAAAGAAGATACGAATAAGAGAAATAAATGTAATGATATGATAATGATGGAATGAAGAGATGCAGAAAATGGCGGGAATGAAAGAAATGCTAGAAATAAACGGCGCGAGGGTGTGGTAAGAATAATCGAACGCTAAGAGGGAAATCAAAGGGAATGTCGCAGAATTGAAGGGAAAAGATCATTAAAAAATCTGAGTTAGCAGCTGCGAAAGACTCAATAAAGACTAAGATCATGAATAAGGGGAATAGAGAATGTTTAAAAAATGATGAAAGAAAAAGACGAGCAGCAATCTTAATCGATTGCAGTAAAAGGAATAGAATCTGTAGATTATTTTTGAATTAAGTAATATTATACGACAATCGAAATAAACCAAGAAAGAGAGTGGTATGATTCAAAGCTAAAGTCAAATGGAGACTGTATAAAGCAATAAAGTTAAAAAAAAATTAATTAAACGTTAAAACTTTAATGGAATAAGTGCCAGGGATAAAGTGAAAAAAAGAAAACACGATAAATCGTAAGAATAATGACAAGAACGACAAGAATCACATATGAATAAAGGGAATGAAGCGACCAAAATATCCGCAATGAAAAGTGTAATCTAAATGAAAACTTTAAAAAGAATAATGTGAATGGATTGGATTATGGGGACTATAAGAATTGTTTAAAGAGAATTGGATATAATGAACGAGTCAAAAAAACAAAAAAAAAACAAGAGAGTGATTCTTAATTAACAGTGGGAAAACACTAACGCGAAAGTAATGGGAATGAAAGAATTGAGCGAAACGGAGAAAATTAAGAGAATAAAGGGGATAACTAGGATTATGTGACTGATAAAATGGAAAAGTGAAGACCAAGTGGTCATTAAAAGAGCCCTTTGGAAGAAATGACTAGCAGGAATGAAGGGAATATAGAGGATAATGGGAATTGAAGAGCAAAGAACAGCGGGTCAGTAGAGATTACAAATTGACATGGACAAAAATCACTTTTATCACCGCAGCTCGAAATCGAGTCGAAAATCGATATTCGAGGCGCAAAGATCGTTAACATGCAAGTTAACGAGCGGGACTAATCGCCCGGAAAGTGAGAGAACCATTGCTATACCTATACGGTGGAGGAGCACTTAGCGTGCTTGCGCCTCGATGGCTGACGATTCGGCCGTTCCGTCGAATTACGCGTGGCGGTCTCCTAATGTGAAATTCGTGTTAATTCCGGAAGACGACAATGACTCTGCTGCCGTCGTCGTTCCACCCGCTACGGAGCTACCTCGTCATCATCGTCGGCGCGATCCTGACATCGCCGCGTTCCCCTTTATTGCCCCTTTCCTGGGGGTCGTTTCGCTCTTATCTCCATTCCCTCTTTTTCGCCGAGACGGAATCTTTTTATTAACCCGTTTGCGGGGCGTGTTATATTCTATAAACGAGCGTACACTTCACCGTACGCGGAAATTTTAGTTTGCCATAATAATCGTTCGATATTGCGCCCAGCTAGCTTGTCCATAACAATTCGTGTAAAGGGTGACAACGGGGCTATATTCTCTCGGGCGCACCACCACCAACTACTAATGGGACATCCTCCCGGAATAAAGGTATATTAGAGAAAACTCCAGTACTCGTACTACTAATTCCCCGTCGTTTCCTCAATTTCTCTCGGACCCGAAGCGTTTCGCGCGCACCCCTTTTCATTCTTTTCGACTATTTCAATTTCTACGTTTCTTGCGTACATTATACGTACACTCTTCCAACGCTCCCTTTATATTTAGAAGTTTAAGTTGACTTGAATTATAACTGATGTATTTAAATCACATTTTCTTTTCTCTTATTGTTCCCTTCACTCCCCGACTCTCTCTCTCTCTCTCTCCATCTATCTCTCTCAACACTTCATTACGAATTCTTATCGTGCCTTTCATTACCATCAGTCATTTGACTCGTCCATCCTTTACGACGATCTCTCCATGCCTCTATTCCCTTCGATTCCCGATAGTATGAGTGAGTTCCTTTTGATTCCTGTCGACCCAGAATCCCTTCCGTCAATTTTTCTGACTTGCCTGAGGCATTGCCGGCCAATAATCAGTCCAGACGTTTCCGTTTTTAAAACGTTGTTTCCATTCAAAGCTATAAAGAATTGAAAATGTATCGAAAACCTGAATAGTTTCGTCCCCCGTAAATATTTTGTCAGACAAAAGTTACGGCTATATAACCAAGTGGGAATATGAATTATTTCCTTCATCTTATCTTCAATCATCGCTTCCTCTCTTTATGTCTGATATTCTTTATCCGTCATTCCCTTTTATTCTCTTCTTTCCCTGGCTTTCCATGTTCTTTTACTTCATATAGTCACAATTTTAATTCGTTACCTCCACATGTCCATCAATCCTGCTTTGATTTAATGCAATTCATCATTCTAGGTTTATCACTCATTCCGTAAAACCTTTCCCTCCCCTACTCCCTCAATTTCCTACTGAGCATCATTCAGTTGGGGTTATATTTTACTCTGCTTGCCTTTATTCACTTTCCTAATAATAAAAGCATTCCCTTATACTTTTCTGCGCATCGCATTCTTCATTTATTCATTCTATTCATCGGACATTTTCGTTGACTGGTATCTTTATATACGCCCTTTATTCAACTCATACAACACCGACTTGTACAAAAACATTAAAATAAAGCGCAAGTCAGAGTGGAAACATCTTTTATATAAAGTTCTAAAATAAGAGAACCAGAAATAACAACGTGTGTCAGCCATTGGGTGGGTGAGCATTTGCGCGACCACATGACACGAAGGCCACCAGCTGCTGACATCGCGCATTCAATTTATACATCATCATCGACGGCCTGGTCAATGCTCGAAATCGGGGCCAATTAATTCTCGATTGAAAACTAGGCGAAATCGGTCGTGATCCGCTGTGCCTCTATGCAGACAATCGTATTGATTTGTACACGTAAGTGCAGAGCGTGTACGTACACAGACGCATACATTCTGTAATGCTCCCGCGAGGCGAACAGTGTTGCTCTCCGGGATATATATATATATATATATATATATATATGCCATGCCGGAGCGCCGCCGCCGCTGCTGCTGCTGCTGCTGCTGCTGATGCTGGGAACGGGCCGTGGTTCTCAATTTCCATATCGTCGACTGCCACGAGCGGTTCGCCGACTATTATTATAAATAATCGATTATGCGAGCCACTGAGGACTCGGCTGGAAGTGGCGTGAAATTCACCCCGTTGCGTTAATGCCGCGCGTGGCAGATTTATGCGAACGGAAACGGCGCGTCTGCTTGTTTTTTAGTGTTGCCAGCGAAAATTCCCATCGCCGCCGCCGCCGCTACTACACGAAGGAATGCCAGATTTCCTGAGCGGGGGGCACGGGGAATTGGTGTGTCGCGAGACTAATCCCGATCCTCTCTCGCGGGTGGTGTATTCCCGGGTATATTTTCAATTGCACCCTCATGCCCAAATGTATATATTTGTAATAGTATGGAGTAGGCAGCACGCGTGATAATACGAGGCCCGCAAAAAATACACACATTGTTTGTCCAAATTCGATTTTCGCCCGCACGTGGACTCGGAAAGAAAAACGTATGAATTTTAATATTTCAAACGCAATGATACCATTTTCGCAATCAATTGCGTCGAGTATTGTTTCTGATGAGCATTAAGCGCAGCAAAAAGTTGAAAAATACCATTTTCATTTACTCTCGAGTCATTTTTATGATACACACATATATATATATATATATATTTACAAAAAGGTAATATGTTACAAAAAATAATTGGCTGGCTAATAAATAAAGTTCGACATTGCCGGGACTAAAGAAGAAGAAGAAAGGAGCAGTTAATGACATCGAAAGAAGTTGAAGGCGAAGATGAAGTGGAGCCTTGGAAGTGGTGAAGAAAAAAAATAAAAAGACGAGTGAAACGTGAAGGAAGTAACGATTAAAAGAGAAAGGAGAAAAAATATGAAGATCGACCGCAATAGAGTGGAAAGAAGCAGGAATAAGAAATGAAGAGAAGATGCGAGGAGGAGGCCGGAGTTTTATCGAGGGTTACAAAATGACTTGAATGAGTGGCGAAAAGTCTAAATTTACATTGTGCAATATATTCCGTGTAATCGACGTGTCACTCTTGTCGAGCGGCACTGCCCTTCTAAGAAAATTAATAAAATAGGGAAGGAGCCTAAAATAGAGAAGGCAAAAGTAACAAACGAAGATTTTGAACAACAGTAGGGAAAGGACATGATCTAAAAGACGAAATCTATAAATGGAACAATCAATAAAAAAAGTTAATGTTAGCAGAAAACAACTGCCTACAAACGTGTCGATGCACGCAAACGACACGACTTTGAGCAGCTAATTTGACGAGTAATTCTTAAGAAAAATCCACCAGAACATTGATAAAAATAACTGTATCGATCTTCAAACAAAGCCGCTGAAAACTGCTAAAATGCTATACCGCCAACAGACTGCAGGCTAAATCGAAATTGCAAATGACTCGGCGTTTTCTCTCTCAAGTTCAAGGGTACGGTTAAAACAACTGTGTTCACCACGATAACTTATTGTGGATATACATTCTGCGAAGATTCCCGTGTATATATGGCGTATTCGTCGTTTACCCCACCGAATTTCCGAGCTATCGGCGTGTAATGTGTTAGGCAGTGCCCAGGGAAAGACACCGTGATGAATCAAGCAATGTTTGCGAAACGCTGGGAAATCAGCTACACGGAACACGGAAACGTAAATTGGAGAAATAAATTATTCACCGCCTCCCCATGTTAGTTGTGATTACACCGTTTCATGTAGTACTGATGTTGGTTGGGTTCACCTCGCAGATTTCCTCTTGATTGTATGCATTTTTAATTTTCCCATTAACGGGTCTCGCAGATTTACATTTATCAAGAGTTTTAATCTCTTTTTCTTCGGAGATCGAGTAACATTTCACCGTATATGCATACTTCAAATTCGCCCGAATACTATATATTATACGACGTGTATAACGAACGCACGTGTAATGTACGCGTGCAACATATTGTGTCGTATTTTTGTCCGGCAGTGTCCCCGCGATAATAAGTTTGCACAATCAATCTGACGTATGTACATGTATAATAGATAAATGCTCGTTTGCAAGACAAACATATATACGTATATACGGCATTAATATACACCGCATAGCCCGTCGCTTGGGCCCCTTTCATGGCTGACCGCTATAACCGCACTACGCATTATCGGATATTACTGGGGCTGTAGCTGTGAATCTATTATTGCAACACTCGCGATTGCTGCATAAATAATTGACACCTTCCGACAATTTTAGCTGCCATTTCTACGTCTGATTTCGATGCGAAAACGATTTGCTCCAACTACGGTATATATATATATGTATATACGTATATCTCTAAGGATATATGATTTAATGTCCCTCTGACGGCGTAAATGCCGACGCCACCCGTGAAAACGAACCTAGCGGAAAGAAGAAGTGTTCGTTCCCGCATTTGCATAAATATCATTTTTAGATTTTATCCTCTTGCCGGTGGTAACAGGAAATATCGCCCGTCCGCGAAAACCTTTGTGTCATTTGAATAAACGTCTTTTGATGAATTTCTAACGTTGCGAATGTAAACGACCGTAAATACTTGGCCATGAAAAGAAATCAACCATGCGAATTTCCAGGAAGCTCCGGTTTATCGGTCCGCGCGCCGTCGTTCTCAGCTAAAAAGTCACGTGGCTTTGAAAGAAAATTAATATCCCCTTTCTGATTCGTTACTCAAGTATATATATATATATCAGAATTTTCGATTGGTCCGTAAAATATCGTTTTGTTTGTCATTATTTGTGCATATCGTCGTTCTCAATATTATAATACTATCGTGTCGTTATTACGTTATTACCTGTTGTTTAATTATTATTGGCATCCACGTGACGTCGTTGGGCCGACGCAATATCGTAGAGTCATCTTTTTATTAGCCTTTAATAATGCTAATATCAATCGATAAAAAAAAGGAAGAGACTACTCTATACTTCCCCTCTTACGCGATTAAAATTTAACTATAATTTATATACTGCATCATCTATATATATATATATATTGTTGATCTATTAAATACAAGAATAAGGCTATACGGGCTATACACTTTGCGGATCTTTATCGTTGATGGAATTACGTATTTAATAAAGCGATAACCTATCGAAAATTGATTTACATTAAAGTTAATCTTACAGCTTAAAGAGAGGCGTAATATACATCTTTCATATTAATTTCGCATTTTTTGTAACCTTATATCATTTTCAATAACATCGGATCGTGCCGACATTTATAGGTTTTATGCAGAATTTAATTTTATGTGTGACTCGTGTAACATGATAGACCTGAAACTGGTGAGGGAAATCGCATTTTCCGCATTTTGCGAATAGTTTCAATCGTGTAAAATATGTTTATCCTCGGCAGCCGTATAAAAAAGTGACAAATAAAATAAACGATCCTATATTGAGTAGGCACCCCCGATATACATACAGTGTAACAGAAAACGCCTTTTCACATATCTTTATTTAGATTCTTGGGTCATATGTGAAATTGTTATTTAAAACGACCATTTATTATACTGCCCCAACTCGCGATGGTAAGAAAATCCTCTCGCAGTTCACGGCCGACCTAATCGCATGCACGTATCTCGTTAAATGTGTGCGACGGCTCTTGACGGGTATTCGGATGGCTTTAAAAGTTTTCGACGGAGAAGTTCCTCGAGGAACACGAGATAGGGTGCGCCGCTATCGCCTTGAAATTTTCTGATAAAAATGGCGATTGTTTTCCGCCGTAGTGGCGTTTGTTGGTTGCGAGTTTCTTCCTCATGTTTATGCATCGCGAACTCCAAAAAAATCTTTTTTACACCTCATCTTGCTCTTACCTTCTTGTCTCAACTGTGTAAAAGTGAATGAAAAGTGCAACGAATCTAATTCGAATAAAAATTTAAAACAATGATGCAAGGCTTTTTTGTTTTTGTTACATGACGTCTACGAGTCTACAATTTCTTATAGGGGCATTTTTCACCTTTTTCAAAGTGGAGGAGAAGAAAGGAGGAAAACTCAGAAGAACATGAGTAAAAAATAAATTCCACCTTCGCCGTTGTACGACGAGATCTCATGACGCGGCTGCCCGTTATCACGAACGGTAAACAAAGCGAGATGTCAAGAACATTCTTCAAAATATTGACTGAATATCGTCAGCGGGAACCAAAAAAAAAAATCCCGTTTCCTGTTTCCTCCTTTGTCAATTTCAATGACATTCTTGCCGGTGAAAGGAACCATTTAAATATAAAAAGCGCAATAAAAAGAAAAAAAAAATTCTTCTTTACCAAGTAACCCATATGATAAAATTCCACGTTGATAAGACACCGTTTCGTGGCGCACATAAATTTGTGTATTTTGTAATCGGAGTTATCGTCAACGTGTCGAAAGCTGCTTATGCCTCACCATTGACAACAATAAATATTGACTGCCCTAACTGGCATGTAGCATTCCATTGATAAAAACGTAGCCAGTCAGGCGCGATCATTCGCAATCCGCATACGAATTATTTGCATATACGTAACGTTCACCAGTGTGGCGTAATCCTCGTCGTCGTCATAGCGCCGCCATTCATTAACGACATCCAATTATTAATTGTAATGTCAATAAAACTTATCGCGCAATTATACGTTGTTTAATATTTTAATAATTTCCGATAACACCGTTTGTAACTTACGGCGACGCTCATTGATAAAGTGTGTATACGTATGTATATGCGCATGTATCATTGATAAAAATTTGCGAATTAAATCTAGGCGTGAAAATGTGCTGTTGAGCGCGCTGCAAGTGTGGAAACGGTTCACGAGAGATGCGTAAACCATTGCACGTTTGCCACGATCGATAATGAAGATCAGAGGTTATCGATGTGTTTTCGACGCGATAAAAAACAACTTTTTCCTTTGCTTTTGAGTAAATAGCCGCTTCTACTTCCTTGAAATACGTCTTAAAATACATGCGTTGTTTCGCTCGGATAAACATTTTATTGACAAAGTTGTCATTATGTAAAGTCATTTGTTATATTTTTACGAAAACAATCTCCTGGCGTCTGACATGAATGATAACATGTTTACGCTTTTTTAGAAGCTTTTCTGGAACAATTCGCTAAAAGAATGACTCATGGCACTTGAAAAATGTTAAAAAAAAAACAGAAACATTTTTTTATGTTACATCGTGCGTAGGGCACGAAATATTATTAAAAAGAAATGTTTGTTTTTATCATCATTTAAACAATAAATTGTTTTTGTGAAATCGAAATTGTTAAATTGTTTTTCGACGTTTTTCCGTTTGTACATCTTTCCACCACCTTTAAATATTTAATCGATAAGAATGTTTATCAAATTGTGACATTTCCTAAATTAAGCATTCACAGACGCGCATATAAGAATATACCCGAATCAACGTCAAACGAAATAAAGTTAATCGATAAATCTAAAAATAAATCGGGAAAAGGAGGAAAAATCATTAGAAAACTCATCGCCGCGACTCGTCGCCTTCCATCAATGATGGAAAATTCATTCAAGAATACGTACAGATTCTCCCACCCCTCGGACGCCTATCTCTATCCTTCGACGTTCGTTCTTCCACGCTTTAGCGACTCTGACGCGAGCGGAAGAGGTAAACCGCGGCGGAACGAGCAGCGTAAAATCTGCGATGTTTGTGAATGAGAAGGCCCGCGGCTTAGAAGCGCGTGAAGCTCGACTTCCGGTATCGTCATCCATTGTAGTACGTAGTACACCTATTGTCGATGAAATCGCGGTGGAGGCGTCGGGACGCGCGAGGAGCAACCGAGCCAAGATCGCTGGCATATGAGGCTAGAACCTCCTCGATGTTGGCCGTCGTACGTTTCGCTGTCCCTACAAATTGGCAGTCGAGCAATGCAAATAATAGAAAATGATGTCAGCTTCTTTTTCCCGTATACGCTTCTAATCTTTCAGGTGGAATACTTTTCTTTCTCCGCGGACTAACAAAAAATTATCTACAGGAATACAGTGTATACGGAAGAAAGTCGTTAATGAACGTTTCGGCCTATACTTGGTTCATTTTGTTCGAAATCAATAACATCTTTAGATAATGAGGTTGGAATAATCCCACGCCACTTTATTTGTGCTCCAACTAATGTCAGATTACGCAACTGGTTCGACAGAGTAATTTCGAACGAGTGAAAAGTTGGAGATGACACGTTCATACGACGATTAAGTGAGTAAACCGAAAATAAAATCGTCAATTACCTCGCCAATCTCCAGTATGTCGCTGACTGGTGAAATCACTCTGATATCCCAATCTCTGGTCACCTCACGACTAGACGTCGTTGATCGCCACAATGATCAATGGCGCAATTGCAGGCGTGCAGTCGATTAGATATCCCAATTAAAAACCTCACTAATATTATTATCACAACATCGAACTCCTAGGTTTTCCAGGTGAGCATCACCCACGGCACGAAACACTCGATTTATTGAACCACCTCTTCGGGTCTTACTCACAAAACGTCATCATCGACGAAAAGCCAGCAACAACTATGCTGCTAAGTTGCCTTGACACTTTTTTAACGTTTTATCGGGTATCTACGACCACCGGCCGGAAAAATCAAGGAATCGTTGCACACCGGCCGGAAGCCTGCGACAAGTAGTATTCCCGCTTATTCGAACTCAGATCTCACCTTCAGCCTTCCTTACGTGTAGAAACAGAAATCGCGTCGCTCTTATTGGCTCTGTCATTACCGACTGCCCGTTCAGAGAAACGCCGGGTTACGGATGACCGAACCCGGGACACTGGCCGTGATGCAGCGCCGCACGTGGATACCCTACTAGCCTGCGTCGGGTGGCTCCTGGCATTTCCCCTCTACTGACGATCCGACATCGACAGAGCAAACCTTCACGGTAGTCCGCGCCTTAGCGGCAATGAAGTAAACAACAGCGGCAACGAAAACATTTGGCGCGCATTTTCCTTCGCAAGGATCCGCACTACTGGGCCCTCCTCGCCGACACAACGGGGATCGTTGACCTTCTCTAAATGCACGCGCGGACCCCGGGAGTGATGATGGTGATGATGATGATGCAACGTGCGAGCCGAAAGTTAATTAGCATCTATATATGCGCAGTCCGATATAATAAGATTCGAATACTCGTGCCGATGGGCAAGAGAGAGCACGCAAGACTGAAGGGCTAAGAAAAGAGAGAGGCTCGCCTGGATCGGGGGAGGGATAGAGAAGGAAGCAGTGGTTGGGTGAAAGGGGAAGGGAGGGAGCGTGTAAAGGAAGAGGGGAAAAATAGACAGACAAGGGAGAGAAAGTGGGAGAGAGAGAGAGAGAGAGAGAGAAGGTCACGACAATAATAGGGAAGGCATGCGCCGCGCCTTTCCCAGAAGCTAACTGCGGGTGCGGATGCCGTGTATATATGCGCTCCGAGAGGGTGGAATACGAACGGAGGGGTAAGAAAATGCGCAGTAAGAAAATGGCTGGGAACCCTGCGCCCCCCCCCCCCCCCCCCCCCCCCCCCCCCCCCCCCCCCCCCGCCCCCCCCCCCCCCCGCCCCCAGCCCCCCCCCCCCCCCCCCCCCCCCCCGCTGCCCACCCCCGACCCGTCCACCTTTTTACATCACTTCTCCTCCCACCGCTCTTTTACGACGGCGCTCTTGGCCCTTTTTCCCTCTCGACGTTTGTTATCTTTTGTTTACCAGGGCTGTACAGGTGAAATTAAATTGTTTCGAGTTGCGCAAGAAACCGCAACAATTGACGCTGGACTTAAAATTACGCGAAATGAAAACTGAGAGGACTCTCGAGTAATATTTGTTCGGGTCGTGTTTGGTCTATATACTATATATATCGCGTTATCTCCGCAGTAAAGTGTAAGCGGTGTTTTTGTAGTCTCTCAACTAACAGTTGTTTCATTGATGTTGGAATTGCACGATATCTCGCGATGTATGGAACGATACATAATTTACATTGTTATATATATTTCTATAGATCGTTTATAATAGATAGTAAAATTGGCCAACGACGGCTTCTTCATTTAAGGTCTATTGCCTTGCATTTTTCTTATTATATTGCGTTTGAAGCACAAGGAAATGTACATTCCCGCCCGATGTATCATTCAGTTTTATCTCAAATTCATAATAGTTTCAAGCTGAGTAGTGCTTGGTCCTACTTTTTCAGGTACAAACTTACAAGGTCCACACCTGACCTTATATATAAGAATGACGGTGGCGTGTCAAATAACGGCGTCTGTCGGCTGTCATTAATATTTAGACGTATTAACATCTGCACACCATTCACATACGGTTGAATGACTCGAAAATTCCTTCATTCAATCTTCACATTATGTCTTTATCTGAGAGAGAGAGAGAGAGAGAGAGAGAGAGAGAGAGAGAGAGAGAGAGTACTTCGATGATGTTGACATTTACTTAAAATACAAACTTTCAATACTTTATCATTTCAGTAGAATTTTATTTATCTATAATATTTCGGGTATTCGTGTCGATAACTTTAATGTTGAGTCTCATTGCTCTTATGAGTCTTATTTACGTTAAAATCTTTTAGTTGCGCGGGTATAATCGCTGGCAGAGTTTTTCCACAAAAGTGAACGTTTCAAAGGAATTGCTTCGATCGCCGCATTAGTCATTCTTTGGGGGGGCCTTTAATGTAAGCTCCACTGAGGACTTGCATCAAGTTGGCACGCATGAGAGGCCGATAACCTAAGAGATGCATGGCCTCCTGTTTCGAGACGATAAGGGCCGATGCGCGGGCGACCTTATATTTCCTACGTCACGGTTGGGAAAGTAAATTTCAAGGGTGTTAGCGCGAATTCGTTAGCGAAACTTTGCTACCACCGGTAGCCGGCCAATTTATGGGCTGCAGCGGCCGCGCGACTCACGATAACACGCGAAAAGACAATAACCTCGGGGGCAGTAAAGAGGTTG
>JAPYZR010003910.1:0-14763 GCA_030522945.1 Trichopria nigra
CTATTTCGTTATCCCTAACTGCAAACAGCACGTGAGTAGTATTATTATTTTTTTGTTGGACTTTTATGACAATACAATGTAAGAAATGCTAATAACGGATATTGCATACGAAGTGCCAAATGATAACACAATGCAACATCATGAGACACGCCGTGTCGTGCCGCGGCAGGCGCGCGACTTCTGGAGCGCGCGGATGAAATAATTAATTTCGAACAGAACGAAATTAGTGACCATTGATTAATAATGTGTTTTTAATTGGAAATTTGACGAGGAATTCAATGGTAATATTTAAAAAATTCTAAAATGTCGCGAACACAGCGTAAAACAACTTTTTAAATTTGTTTTCTTAAAAAATTAATTTTTGTTTTAATTTGAAGTTAGGAACGTAATTTTTCCAAAAAGTTGAAGTCATTACCTTTAACACGGTATACTTACTTTTTGTCGTACGATAGAAAACGATAGAGATACGATTTTTTGAATATTACCATAAAACGCGAAAACCAAAAAATTAAATGCTTCATAACTTTCGAAAAAAAATTTTTTTTCAATTCCCCGAAACACGTGTTCGCTTATTTTATGTCTATACTAAAAAATTGGAGCGATTTAAAAAATAGTCGGTCAGAAATTGATCGGTTTTACGCTTTTATAAACGACAATTTCGAAAAAGATTTTAAAGGAATTCAAATTAACGTAACATTTCTGAATGTATATTTAAAAAATCATAATTCAATATTTAAACGCATAATCATGATTGTATTGAGACTCATTAACACACGTAAATAACATTTTGGAGTGGGTGCCGCCCATTAAATTGTGCTTTGTCATTGTTTCCGAATTGTTTTTATACACACATATATATATATATATATAGTTCTTTCTGAATGTATTCCTGTGAAAAAGTATTGATTAAAGATCAAACGAACTGCACGATTTATCGATCTCTATATACATATATATGTGTGTGTGTGTGTGTGTATGGTTGATCAAAGTTCATTGATCGGAAACGCTCGTCTATATAGATTGCAGCATTCGCGAGGTAACCATTTGTAAACAGAATTTTCCGTCCTGACACATCAGCCAATCCGCGGTGACCATTTGTGTTTTCACAGCGAGTGATTCGGACTTTTTTTTTACATTTTTTATTAGTATTTTACTTGTATGTCAATTTTGTTTTTGAGTAATAATACGTGGGCATCTTGAATTTTGGAAATTTAACGTAACCCTAGTAGAAAATAAATATATGGCCATTTTTTTCTGGACTCCGTTTAAGTAAGAAAAATTGGGCAGAAACTGGTATCATTTAGTAGGTAACGTATTGCAACCTCAACAATTCTTGGCTTCCCGATGTATTTCAACAAAAAGGATATGGTAAAAAATGGAGAAAAGGAGAAGAGGAAATAAAAGGAAAAAAGGAAGAATAGGTAAAAAAGCGGGGAAAAAGAAGGAATGCTAACACGTATAATAGTGAGGCGGGTCAACATTCAACTATTGTACGTAGCTAAAATATGCTCAACCTGTAGACTGAAGTCGAAAAATTCTAAGTAACATGACCTGGTCATTAATATATCATTAGACGCTCGTACGAATATACGCGTTGCGACTTATCTAATCATTGCCCGCAACTTTTCGATTATCATCCGGTAAAGCGAACGTTTACATTCAAGATGAACAAAAAATCAATTAGTCATGAAATGAAAATATCCTCGTTTCTATCGATTCTACTTTCTAAATTTCCAATAATAATGAATTTGGAGTATAATTATCCGAGTTTCGATAATCGCTCGATATACATCATTCTTCATTAAACGGAGGAAAAAATTTATATCCTTGAAACAACCATACTGTGTGGTTGAATCAACCGCAGGAATGATCGTGTCAATCGAAAGAATGGTTGAGTCAACTGTATCAATATCGTTGGTCACTAACATACTTTTTTTTCAGCGTATATATATATAGAGATTATTGAATTTTTCAATATTTCTGCGTTCATACATTGGTATATCCACATTTTTATTACTTTCTCGTCGTTTTTATAACGACATTGTCTGGGAGATGCAATATAGAAGGCGGCTTCGAGACTACGTTGTTGCTCTCATTCTTTTTTTTTTAAGAAAGCCCAATCTAATCTCAAAATCAACACCCAGGGATTAAGATGTACATTCCTTGAGCTTAATTTATTGAATTTGAATTAACTGGAATCTTGTGTCTGAAACGAAAATGATTCAACCCACGTAATAAGTTGTGTAATTGCGTTATGTGCACGATTAACTGAACTTGTAAATGTACAATGTATTCAGACATACTTATATATATATGCCATTTTTTCGTATTATTTATCAATCTGTAGGATGTGTTTCATAATGTATTTAACGTTTAAAGCGCCCGGGTTTTGGAAAATTGCAAATTGCATTTTTCTATAGAAATGTGTTCTAAGGTCCCTAAGTTAAGATGTTGGCAAGTCAGACCCCTGACGCCTACAGGCATATTCTGGCCAGGTACTGTAAGGCCGAAAATGTTATAATTTTCAAAATTTGAAAAAAAAACATTCAATTGCACTGATGCTGTTTTATCCGATCAAATAAAGTCAGTTTGTATCATAATTGCTTGTAAAACATTATAGAGGGCGCCATCAACCGACATTCGAGTTTCTTTTTTTTTTCTAAAAAATTATTTCCGTTTGGTTGAATATTTATCAACGCATTTTACAATAGATCGATAACTTTTACACATGAATTGACGTGCAATTTAGTTTAAAAAAAAAATGAGTATAAAAAAATTAAATTTTTTACGCCTCTAAATATTAAGAAAAGAAGCATATCCCGCCTAAAAATGTTACATACACATGCGGGAAATTGTACTTTCCGCGTAAGGAAATTTACTGTTCCCCTCATAGAATTTGATGAAGAAATCGATTTTTATATAACACATTTGAAAATCACTTTTATAAATGACATATATATATATATATATATATATATAACGTTACGGAATTTTGAGAGGAACCTCCTGAAAATGTTATACAATAAAAAAAAAAAGTTAACATGACAATCACATCGCCGGCATTGTTGACGAAATATAACAATCGTCATTGCTGACATTTCTTGATAAAGCACCACGGCGTTCTTCGATAACAATTCGCCAAGTCGGGGGCAGACGGGGGCTCGCGTCGCGAGCACCAATCATGCACTCTCAATGTGAGAGTGATTTTCAGTCTCGCCAATAAATAGACTCGCACGGAAACATTAATTATGAACTAGTTCGATTCGCTATAAAAGAATTTCTTTCTCTGATCTTCTTTTTTCTTTTCGTCTCTTTTATTTTCTTATATCTTTTTGTATCGAATCTTATGTATTGCATTTTAATTTGGAAACTATATATATATATATATGTCAACTAATAAACGATGTGGAATTCATCAATGTTCAATTGTTATGTATGTTATGTTTCCTGAAATTAATAAATATAAAGAAAAATTAACAAATAGTAGTAATGTACACGTATATATAAAGATTCTTTTATATACGTGTATGTTTAAATCATATTCTGGTTATCGTCGATATAATTAATCGATCTTCGTAGTAATGACAATTGTTTTTGTTAATTATTGTATATTTATTGTTGTTGTTCTTAGCGCTCTTTTTATAATTCATTAGATATAGGGTAATAATGATCACGAGTATATTTCATTCGATCTTTCATCATTAACATCCTCGCATCCTCTTTTCACTGTCCTTTATTTTTGTCATTTTATTATGACATGACAATACTAATTTTTATTTTTAGCCTGGACAAATGAGCTCCATTAAATTACAGTTAAACCTCCGTACATGAATATATTTTCACCTCTGTTGTACATTCCTCGCTCCAGTACATACGCAAATGACAAGACATTGCGCATTTATAAGTATCCGTTTGATCCGGCTAGATTCGATAATGAAGGTTTAACTATAATTACTTTTTTCCTAATTGCCATCACGTGTTTGTTCATTTTCACGGAATCGTCGACAATTTTTAAAATCTATATCCGGCTCTCTCTGTTCCATCGATTTTTTTTTTTTTTACATTTTTACACGTTTATCTTCGGTTTTTCGTTATTATTTAGTCTATACTTTTTCAAATACATCTCTGAAATTAAAATACAATTAAATTAAAAAATTAAGAACGGTTATTCTCTATTGTCTTTAAATATACTTTTTTAGCGTTCCCAGAAAACGAAAATTCATTGCATCTTTATTACTTCGACCCGTAACCAGAGGTTGGGATCGAAGTATTGAATTTGGTCATCCGAAAAAAAAATGACACCCACTTTTTTTCATGAAATCTCTACGTTTCAGATCATTCTGAGTCCAAAACTGGAATAAAAAATTTTCCGGTATCTTGTACGTACGTACGTTACTATACGCGGCATAGCGCTCAAACTAAAATAGGTTTCAAAAATGTGTTTGGTGAAGAGTTGTATTTTGGGACAACTTAGAACTGATTAGATTTTTTAACTTATCCATCGAGTGGTAGAGTGGGGAATGGGGGACGAGCTGTAATTCACGAATAAATTGACAGAAATAACCTACTGAGTGAATGTGTGTATGTGTGTGTATGTGCGCGCGTGCATGCGTGTATAAAGCAGTGTTCAGATCTATTTCACATTTATTTTAAAGGTGTGTCGTGGCTGAACCTCAATCTGATTAGATTTTGGGATATATATACATATACTAAAATGGAGGGGGTGGGGGGGGGGGGGGGGGGGCAAAAACATTTCCCGAATAAACTTTAAACTTCCCTATCTTTCTGAATTTAGTGAGAAAACTTGCGATCGAAGCGCGCCGAGGGTCCAGGGGGCGGAGCCCGCGGAAAGGGAAGGTTGGCGGCCGAAGACCGCCGGTGTAAAACCACCAATTTTTTTTCAAATTTTTGTTTTGGCTGATCTTAGATCTGATTAGATTTTTGTGATTTATCCATACTAAAATAGAGGGGGATGAACAAAAAACATTTTCGCAAGTTTTTAGGATGTTACTTGGTATGTTAAATTCATCGTTATATCTTAAGGCAATATTTCATCCAACCTACGGTGAAAGGGAGAAGTTTTGAAAATGTTCATTTTCAATTTTATAACACAAACATATAACAAGAAGCACATTAATCTATATGGAAATACAAATAATTAATACTTTTCAGCTTCATATACTATCAATCGAATTGTGTGGATGTGTATGGAGCAAATGTGAATTGGTATATCAAGTTCGTAAACTTATGGCACTCTGAGAAGTGTGTAATGTTGGTGAGGCCCGAAGGGTTAAACACGATTAACCTTGCGAGCGAAGCGAGCTACGCGCGACAGTGCGCCGGGGGTCCAGGGGGCGGAGCCCCCGGTGGGATTGGCGGCCGAAAACCGCAGGGGCGAATCACCTAGTTTTTCAGTTCAAAAACATTAAGCTGAGTTTTGGAATTTGTTTTCTATAACCTAGTTTTAAAATGACTGGTTGAATTTGAATTGAAAAATAAAAATCCAATACGGAATGAACTTTCGTTTATATCGATTCGTCGTTCTTTTTACTTAATTTTCCCGTTTATGTCAGTTTTTTTTTGTTTCAAATTTGTCTTCTTTAAATTGCCTTTGGCTACTTTATCATATGGCAACAATTTTTACGTTGACTTATTCTGCTTTTGGGCATTTCAGTATTTTTTATCGCATTCCATTAAATCGCTACGGTGTTTGTTAACGCTTGTCACATGAAGTTTTCGATATAATCTATATACTACTGACTCGCGTTAATAGCAATTACGTAACAAATATATCACGGTTATTTGTTACATAATTAATTTCCTTCGATTTTCTTTTTTTTTTTTTTTTGTTTTGTGAAATTTCATTCATTTTTCGACAATTTTTAAAATTTCAACGGCTTTCTTTTTATTTGGCGAATTTCATAATTACTTTCAACATCCTCGGTTCATCCTTACTTTGAAAGTTTTCAGCATCACGACAATAGAAATCTCCAAAGTATGTATAAACGAAAAAGTGACTGAAATATGAATTCAAACAACGGCAGTGGAACATTTTAATAGAATATATGATAGCAATGTCAATTTCAACATTTCCAAAAATGTACATGAAAAAAGTCAAATGAAAAGCTGTAAATTTAAGAATAAAAGTAGAACTGCACTGAATATATAGGGACTAATCGCGGAGCAATAAAAGATTTCCAGGATTGTTTAGATGAAGAAAGGAATGATAAATCAACCTTAAAAATTGAAATTATTGATAAGGCTAAAGCAGTTAGTATTATAAAATCGCTGAAAGTTAAAAAATCCCCGGAGTGTGATAACGTAGATGGTAAAATACTAAAAGAATTAGCTCCTAAGATTACTCGATTTATTACCATAATAATGAAGGCAATAATATTTCGATTGTGTTACTTTCTCGTGCAATGGAAAGTTGCCCAAATAGTAGTACTCATTGCTAAGCCCGTTAAACAATCCGAACAAAGTTACTTCTTATAAAAAATACCTACATTATAGTTTATTGCCAGTATTACATCGAAGGTGTGTGGAAAAGAATCATTAACAAACGATTACACGAAGTATACTTATACTTGGAAATAATTAAACCAAATTTTGGTTGAATCAATTTCTATCGTTTGTTAATTTGTATCAATTATATATCAATGTATTCTTTTTTTCGTGTTAACGGTACGAAAATAAATACACGTTAGGGAACTAAAGTTAAAAGAATTTAAAGAAAGTATTTGAGATAACTGGTAACAACCAGATTAAAGATTCACTCCTTAAAAAATCGAGGCAACAAAAAGTTCCAAGTCATCATAACTGTAGAAACTTTCCTAATATTATGTGAAAATTAAACAAATTTATTACTGAACTGGTAAACAAATCTGATTTTATCTAGCTTATAAATCATATGTATGCCTAAGAATACTGTAAGAATCTGTAACTATTGTCGCTAATGACCATGATGTCGATGCGACACTAAATAAAGGCATATAAAAAAAATCTGAAAATGGATTCATCAATATGTTTTTCATAAATTTTTGACATTACAGCAGGCTTATTATTCTGTAAGATGTTACGCGTCCTATACCATAAATCTATCGGTTTTTCTTTAAGATTATGATATATTATACCACCTTTTGAGGACGAAATGAGACGACCCTATACTTAAGGATTATTTTACCCTTCTTTAAGAAGGTTCTGCGAGGTAGAAAAATTTATACCGACCGAGCTTTGCAACAATTTTGGTAACTATAGTGCTTAACTGCAGTTAGTCGTTACGTGCATATATATATGTATGTATGTGTGTCGAAATGTAGAAAATTAACTTTTAATACATTCCGTATTCGTATACGTATTTTATGCTCTAATTAAGGAAATAATAGAGAAAGTACATGCAAATTTGATTATACATGGTGAAAATTATAAAAAAAACAAAGAATATAAATTCATGGTTTTTAGGGTTTATCTCATAAGATATACCCGCAACATATCGCAAAATGCTTTGAATAAAAGTTGTAGATCTTATATTAAAATATTAATTTTATGTCTTTTGCGTGTTTTATAGAGAAACAAAATAACGATTATATTGTAAGAAAAATGAACAAAAATTAAAAAAAAAAAAAAAAAACCATTCAATCAATAGTCTAACTTCCCTAGTAAAAATCGAACTGTACAGGAAGTGTACACTGGTCCAAATTACATTTACTCTACATCTCGTGTACAGTTAAAACAGCGTTTAACTGTACACGAGCTGCATTTTGGGCATCCCGTACATACGGATTTTCAGCAGGGTTAACCTGCCATTCGCGATCGTAACGTTCTTAAATGAAACTTATGTGTTGTAATGATATATATTTATAAATATAAATAAATAAAAATATATAAGAATTGTTAGGTATTTCACGATAGTTTGGAATTTTTTTTGCATTATTCTCGGAAACATATATAAATTTTGGAAAGAAAATTCACACGACATAAACAATGTGTCGTTTGTCTGAAGTATTTTTGAAAATTTTTGTTATTTAATATGAAATCATTGCAAGCACTCATTTGTGTATCGAAAAAGTACGAATACGTGTATCGATACGTATTACTGACCTAAATTTAAGAAGATATTATAAAAATCAGTGAAATATTCTTAAAATTAGTAATTATTTTTTTTTAATGATTATAACAACAATTGACAACAGATTATTTTTATTTCGTAACATTATTATCGATTGGAGCGAAGTTAATATGAGTAAAACAAATTAAGCTATATAGTAAAATTATATTTTATAATAATATATATATATATAACAATTATCATTTTCGATATGCAATATTTATAAGCAAGAAAATTAACTACCAAACTACAAATATATTAAAAAATAATGAAGAAACAAAAGTTGGCGTATGAAGGAAAACTGTTTAATCCATAAATTAAAAAAGTACTTTCTCATTTTTCTTGTGAAATCGTCAGACGTTTTATTTCAATACATTAATAGATTCGATCTAATATTGAGCTTCATTTCCAATTGCTATCGTTTTATCAATTCACATCTGGAAAACCCTAATTCCTTCTTGATATCCTTTAATGGCGCTAACGCAGTAGTGTTAATGATTTTTTTCACGCTACTGCCTGTAATCACATGAATTACACACGTCGTCGACCAAAAAAACAAACCTGAACGTAAAACATCCCTTAGCACGTTTCGAAAAACGCAAAATGAAACAAATCAAACAGATTTATGAGCAAAAAAAAAGGAGAATTAAAATCGAAATAAATTTTAATTCGAAATTAATTTCAATAAGAATGGAAAAATATCCTTGATTACATGACTAGGGAGTAAAGTATACGTTTACGTAAGATTTGGCTATCGCATTTTACTTTTGTATTTGTGCTCCAAGCAATTTATATATATAGCTGACTCTCATTAGCGCTTAAAGTAAATATTTACTAATCTACGTGATGTTCAAACAAGTTCTTGTAGAAGTTGTATTTTTAGTTGAAAAAAATTGACTTCGAATTATATTTTCATTACTATATATACAGGGCGTCCCATTTTAATCCCCCACCCGAAATATTTTGAAAAGTTAATGTTTTAGAGGAAAATGTATCAAACAAAAGTTTAAGGATTTTTCCCTGGCTATTTAATGGTACCATTGTATTTGACCTTGAACATGACCTTGAAGGTTATTTCAAGGACAAGTTAATTTTTTTAAATGGGAACCACTACTTTTGATCTCGGATTTGAAAAGGGCGGAAAATTTTACGTTCAAAACGATATTTATCCGATATTTTCAGCAAGGTCATTCACAAATTTCACCTTCATTAGACCTTCCCATAACCTTGCTGAAAATATCGGATAAATATCGTTTTGAATGTATAAAATTTTCCGCCCTTTTCAAATCCAAGATCAAAGTAGGGGTTCCCATTTAAAAAAATAAACTTTACCTTGAAATAACCTTCAAGATCATGTTCAAGGTCAAATGTACAATGGTAGCTACACCACCCCCCACAACCCGCGCTACCCACACTCCAGCTCACCACAAAAAAATATTTCTAAGTAATACCATTAAAATGAGAAAAGTGATGAAAGTAATAATATATATGTATGTTCGCGCGCGCGCGCACGCGTGTGTGTGTGTGTGTGTGTGTTTATAATACCGATGTAAATCAAGTAAAACGATAAGATTTAAGAATCGTACAAATTAGTTTACAATAAAAAGTGAGATGTTTATGAAAATATTCATAATGTGAAACATGCTTATTGAACAAAAAAAAATTACACAATTAACGTTATGCAAGGGGTTATATAGATGTCATGGTCTTTTATGATAAGAATTATATTCTTACACAAAAGTAATTACTTCTTTTACAAAGTTTACAGCAGAACTACATAACAATCACAGTTTAATTTGTCAAGCGAGTGATAAAAATTACAAAAATTATTTTTGACTCGTTCTTTTTTTACCGATTTGCTGCTCCCAGTTGAAAACTGTTTACGGTTTACATATCATAAACAAATTACGACCGAAATGAAATCTTGCATATATGCGTGAGGTATGCAAGTGATTTTCTAAGGTGCCTTATCACAGCGGTATACCTACATATCTGTTTGATTTAACACGATAATTATACGAACTAAACATGCTTCACAAATAGCCCTCTAATAGTTGAATTTAATCGTCCGCGCTATCATCGCTGCAATTTTCTATTTACAGAAATGTGTAATAAGAATGACCTTTATAGTTGAATTTGAAAATTACAGCGAATTTGGAGCGTATTTAGTGCAACATCCGGGCATCAAAATGTATTCGACCTATCGCCGTTGACGTTTCTTTTTTTTTTTGTTGAGATTTATTTTTTCATGTTTTTTATTTTGATTTGAAATTATATTAGAAAGAAAGTTCTTTTTTTGGAAATCAGAAAAATCAACAATTGATTCGGGAGTATCATTATTTACTTTTATTCGCCATTTTTAATTTTGAATACGTCGAGTTTATAATCGGCGATTGGAAAATAATTATATTACATAGAGGGTTAATAAAAAATTATTGGCTTATTATTTATCACCGACAGCCATAAGTTTATAAATTTGATATGCCAATTTACATTTGCGCATCCACCCAATTCCACTGATTGTATGTGAAGATGAAATGTATTAATGATTTCTATTTCAATTTCCATATAGATTAATGTGTTTCCATTTATATGTTTGTATTATAAAACTGAAAATGAACATTTTCAAAACTTCTACCCTCCACCGTAGGTTGAACGATATATTGCCCTTATACCTGGTGAAAATGTCTGTAAAATCATATGTTAAATCATATGAGATTTTCATATTTTCTTTAATATCTCAGACAAAACAACAATATTTCTCTTGTTATTACCATTTCTTATAATAATATGAGAAATCGCATGACAATCTCCTTGAAACGTCTGAGATATTAAAGAAATGATCAAAATCTCATATGATTTATCATATGATTTTACGGACATTTTCACCAGGGTTAATATATAACAATGAATTTAACGTGTGCGAAAATGTTTTTGATCATGCCCCCCCTATTTTAGTACGGATATATACTAAAAATCTAATCAGATCTAGGTTCAGCCAAAACAGACATTTGAAAACAAAACTCCGCACCCTGGACCCTCGGTGCGTTTCGCTGGCAAGTTTTGTCATTAAATTCAGAAAGATATGGTAGTTTAAAGTTTATCAAGAAAATGTTTTTTGTTCGTACAAGCCCATTCCTACGTTTTAAAAGGGTGGGACGGGTGGTCTGAGACACCCGGTATATGTATTTAATGTATTCCTAACTTTCTTAAAACTTTTGAAAAAAAAAAATAGATTTGTAGATAAACTGACATTTTTTAGTTTTTTACTTTCTTTTGATTATTTTCGTTACGTTGTGTGAAGGACCATAGGGTCCGTATACGTAAATGGATAAATAAATGCACCAATGAATACACGAATGAATGAATAATGAATAAACAAACATATAAATAAATAAAAAAAAATTTTTTTTATTTTTCTCATTCAGAAAATCTGAATTGTAAACAAACATTGAAACTGAAAATGAGATAACATTTATTTCAATTTATATATATATATATATACTCGGTGTAATATTCGGGTAATTATTTAGCACAAATGCACTCTTAATCTTTGCGACAACAGCAGTTTCAATGTTGCGTTACGCAAAAGATGCTTTATATATAGCAGGAAACCAAAAGCACGAATCTTTGCATTACGCTGTAAAACGTTATAGTAATTTACAACTTTCCATGTAACCGATATAACAATTATAAGTCTTGTCTCAGACAAATCTTTTTTTTTTCTATTCTAATTTCAAGGTCACAAAAATATAAATAATCGATCAAATATATGAATGTTTTGAAGGGGGTATATTCAATCGACGGAAAGGGAAAATAAACTTTTTCACAATTTTTAATTGAACAAAATGGTTGAATATATTTCAATATAGAATTTAAAAGTGAATTTAAATATATTATAATTTGAATATTTATTTTAAAATGTTCGCATATGATTTACAATCATTTGTAGACTATAGCTAGTTCATTTTTTATAAAAAAATACCAATATTATTGTAAAAGTTATTAAATATTATTCCTCGAGTCCTTAAAAAAAAAAGTGATTTGGACATTATAAGTCGAGGTAAGATCATCTAAAATCAAAAAACACGGAACGTTTCGTTGGTAGATTACTTCATTTCGGGATTGGATGAAAGATTTAAAACAAATCTTATCTAAAAAAAAGTGTGCAAAATTTTAGGAAGATCGGCTCATTATATACAATTTTTTGAGGTATCATGTCCATCGGCTTTGAAAATGTTTTTTCGATAAACGCTCATAACTTTTCAATAATAAAGATTTTTTCTAACTTTCTTGATCATCGATTCCAAGTCCATAAATAAGTCCTCTGCTAATTCATCAAACTGCTAATTGAAACCATTAATAATTTTTACTCTATCAAATAATATAATTTTATAATAATAATAGATGGTGAGAGAGAGAGAGATAGATATCTATAGTTATTTTCGTGGCAATTACACCAGGGTCTCAATACAAGAAAAGAGAGGCTCTTGGTCTGACCTAGGTAAAAGAACGAGCCCTAGATTAGGATTAAAATATTCCAATATAATTTATGGGTCTTTGGCGTTCAGACAAGAAAAACTTGTACGTCTCGCCTGTATTGTTAAAAGTTAATGTTCTAAGTTGTAAAGAGAGAGAGAGAGAGAAAGAAAGAGAGGGGGAGAGGAGGTAGATATTTCAAGGCGATGAATGAGGATGCACATAAATAGAGGTAGATGATAGAATTGAGAGATGAGAGAGAGAGATGAGAGAGAGAGAGAGAGAGAGAGAAATTAAGTTAAACAATGGTGGGATGGGGATGATAATGAATGATGTTTAAGAAATATAATGTAAAAGTCGAAAGTACATACATACATGCATATGCACCTAATAAAATATTGTCATAATGTCTTTTTTTTCTATATGTATATATAAAACAGGATGATACATTTCCGAAATGTTCAAAACCCAGTAGATATTTTCGACGGCCCTGATCAGGGCCTTAGATAACTTCTACTCGGGTAAGTATACATACATAAGGATTTATGACCGAATTGTTCGACGTTAACGTACGTTGGCTTGAAGTAATTTTTTCAAGAATTTTTTATGAAAATGTCGAATGTTAATGTTATTGCGGTCCCATCAGCTGAGAATTTACAACTTAGGACATTAGCTTTTAACAACAAAGGCGAGACGTACAAAGTACAGACTTTTCTTGTCTGAGTGCTCGTTCTTCGTACCTAGGTCAGACAAGGAGTCTTTATATTGACGCCCCGATGTAATTGCCACGAAAATAACTACAAATACCTATCTTCATAATTAGGAATGTACGAAATAACCTTTTTCTCCAATGCATAGAATTTGTTTTACAAAAAAAAAAAAAAAAAATGTAATTTTGTTTCTTATTGGGAAAATGCAAAGAATTAATAATAAGTTTAACACATCGCAATGAAAATTGCGTCTGTCATAAAAATGAATTTTTTTGGTATATATGATGATGTAATAATGATTTTATATTATGTATAACTATTATATATATTTGATATATAATGATGTAATTCAAAAAGAATATATTGTATATAAGTTAGAACTATATAGAACATTTGTATGCTCATCTATTACCTATACATATATATATATACACACACACACACACACATATATATATATATATATATATATATGTATATGTAATACCAATCAGATCTAATATGATTTACACACGAAGAAAGAATTTGAAGAAACTTTAATATATACACATTAAATTTATGAACACTATACTGTCATTAAGACCTAAAATAAGTTGTTTTTTTTCTGAACGGTGTTTGCGTGAAAATGTCATTCCAGGCATAATGTCTGTATCATTGTTTATTCGTAATTTTCATTAAAATTCTTTCTTTTCTACTCGGTAATATCGGTAATATGGGGACTGTCATGAAAATGTCCCGAAATGATACTTTAGATATACATATGAATAAATATATTCTTCATATTATAATATAGCAAATTGTACATTTATATTGTATATTATATAATTTAGAAAAAAATTGCCTATTGATTAATTAACATAAGATACGTATTATTAATAATGATAATAATAATAATATAATAATAATATATTATAGAAATTATTTAACCATTGCACACACTTTCTCAGCACTAAAACCTATCAACATAATAACTATATACCATATATATAGATATATAATAAATGTATTTATAAATAAAATTTTACTTGAAATTTTTGTCAATTGTTAATATTGGATTCTCAACAGTTAATATGCGTGCTTAAATGTAGTATGAAATATGGGTAAATAATATAATAATAGAACAATAGAATGTAATAATAAAATTTATATTAGATATATATTGTATACGTATATGTAACAATGTTAAAAATTTCTTTCTTTTTTTTTTTTTTTTTGTTTGTTCATTAAATTTAACGATATGTTTATATGTATAGTAAACGACGTTTTAACGTAGATTTGTAATGAATTATTAAATATAAAATAAAAATCATCGTTTTTTTAATGTTGCACTTTTGTTAATGACAAAAGTTATATTATATATAGTACGCATATGGTTCTATCTAAAAAGACGACCTGCAGCTCTCGTTACACCGACGTACTGGTGTGGGGCCAATTAGCCGCATTGAAGGGCAGAAAGGGCCGTAATAT
>JAPYZR010003910.1:14771-50170 GCA_030522945.1 Trichopria nigra
TTCCCTTAAGAGCATATACCCTTTCAGGAAAATTCCTGTCTCCTGACTGGACATCTATTAGGCGGGGTAGGTGGAGTGGTGATTTCGTAGGCTTTCGGATCAGGCCGAAGCTCCTATGGAGTAGGAGTGGCCGCGCCGCTCCTCTTCTTGATTGGTCGGACGCCTCGTGCTCGAGCCGGTATAAATGTTTAGGTATCGCACGTCGACGGGCAGTTTTCGAAGCAGTTCGGAGCTATTCAGAAAGCCATTTCTCGAGTCAGTACTTTTGTACGTATACTCATTCAGGGACGAACGACGTATTCAGTCGCGAAGTACCTGCAGTGCATCATCGAGATCTCTCTTTGTATTTCTTTTCGATACACAATCAAAGTAATACAAAATGACGGAAAAAACCATCATCACCGTGGAGAAGAAGTCGGATGTTTGCGCCAAGGAGACAACCGTTGTCATCGTGGAGCCGAAACAACTGGCTGATCCTAAGAGCGTGCTCAAAGTTACCTTTTGGCAAAGTAAGTACTCTTTTTTCTTTTCTTACCTTGACATTTTTTTGTTTTCTTGTTCTTTGTTACATCTTCATTTATTCATACGATAGATTACGATTTTTCCCATCAGTTTTTACCCCCTTCGCGATTGCCACGGGTTTAATTTATTCGTGTTCGGCAGTACGTTCGCTTTGAAAAAATTCGATTAAAATCGCGTAATACAAACGACTTAAACAGAATTCCGTATATATAGGTGTGTTTTGTAAAAGTGTATGTCCGAATATCCACGTGTATACGTGTATTTATTACGACTCGATTCACGTGTCCAACGCATGTTTTTTTTTTTTTTTTTGTTATTCGTTAATTCATATATTTATATATGTTTACACATTCGATAAATGTTTATTATATTCAGTTTACGAACAAGAAAATGCATTAATAACGCGCGTTGAAAAAGTTTTAGACAAGTTTAAAAAACAGAAAACATTTTTTTTTCACAAGTCTCATATTTTTTTTTTCTTTTTGTTGTGACAAGTCTCGTATATTTCTTGTTTTCTACTATAGACACGTATGCGATTTTTAATTTTCGAATGTCGGCTAATTGAAAATTCAACATTTTTTTCGAAGAGAAGTCCTGATAAAAGCGATCTTATCTTTAAAAGCTCGTCAATTGAAAAAATCGTTGGTTCGAATTTTTTCAGATATCGTCAGGTTTTACAGAATCGTCGTATACGATTTAATCAAATCTTCCGGCTAAGTTCATTTTCGAATTAATTTGTTCGAAGAACTGTGAATCGTTATAAAGTTGGATATTCTCTTGACTATTTATAAAATCGAATCATCAAAGTCGTCGTCGTTTTACTTGTATTCTTTATACACATTTTAAAAAGCACATCATTAATGCAATTTTATGTATATATATATCACATTATGAAAAATGAGAACGAATCGATTAAAACGCATGAAAACCAGGATATCCGAATTTAAGATGAATTGTTGATAAAATATGTAAATATTTACGCGTTTTATATAAATATATGTGTGTGTGTGTGTGTGTGTGTGTGTGTGTGTGTGTGTGTTCTCGTTTTACATGATGTATCTTACGTCTGTTTTCAATTAATTAGAAAATAGGTAAAGGTATTTTTCTTTTTTTTTTTTTTTTTTCCAGTTTGAAGACCCACTGTAGAAAAGTATATAGTAATCCTTTTGTTTTTCGGGTGTATATACCTTGGTCAGGTAGGTGTGAGCGACAATGGGTCACTAAACGGATTACGTATACAACCGATAACGAGAATTTTTACGGATTTATGACCGGTCACCCATTTAAGCCATCCATCCGACCCCCACATATGTATATATATATATATATATATATATAGATATAGATATATCTCTAAATGATTAGGCATTCCGAATATGAATTTGAACAATGCGTGAAAATAGTAAATTTGTTTTCTTCATACATGCGTTCGTAAATGATTTCCATGAATTTCAATGCGCTCGAGTGCCAATATACTGCCCCAGTATAGCGCCAGTATTGCCCCAGTACGAACTCCATGGGATAAAATAATGCACCGTGTTCGGGTGTATAATGTGATGGATAACGTAATTACAGGAAATGACGCGATGTTTAATAATTTTATGATACTTCCCATTTATTTTACATTATCGTTGCATTGTTTAAGCAGGAGACTTTGATAAATTTCAATTTTTAATTAAGAGCGTAAGATTGTCCGTCGTTAAAGTCGTAAATTTCACATTTTATGTATGAAAGTATATATAGATTCTGCTATTTAATTAAGTATAATTACGCTAATGTCGGGTGCATTGTTAATTACTTTTCGGCGATGACGAAATCGAAAGAATTTATATTTAGAAATCGATATTTAATGTGCGACATGCTAATCATTCTCTTAATTGATGATATAGTTAAAATGGGGACATTAACGTTAATGATAGATTTACAAAATCTTATACATTATTTTGTAATTGAAGTCGACATTCTTCTTTATCATGTTTAATGCTATATATATATATATATATATATTTTATTTATTTATTTATTTATTGTTATTTATTATTATGAATTATCTATAAACATTAAACATGATAAAGAAGTATTAGTTAAGTTAAGTTAATTTATTTCTATAATTCTAATAATTTATATCCATATATATTTACTTTCTTTGAAAAAAAGTTGAATATTTTTAACTTTCAAAAAGTACATAAAATTTCGTTTATTGTTACGTTATCAGTATTTCCTAAAAGCCATTTAATTAAATATGTATATGTAATTACCGTATGATTCCCATAAAAATTACCGAATTCATAATGATAAAGAAACTATATATAAAATGTTAGGTCCGATTTAAAATAAATATGACGTAAAGGCATTATGATTTAAAATAATCTTTTAAAATTACAATTTCCAAGCAATTTGTTGAAATTTAAAAATATATAATAAAAACAATTAAGAAATAATTAATAAACTGAATTAATTTAATTTTTTAAAAATTTAAAGAAAAATTTTGTAATTAAAAATGAATAATTACATTATTTATTTATTTATTTATTTATTTATTTATTTATTTATTAAACCATGACGGCCATTACTGCACGAAGGTACATACATACCCCGTTCTTGTACAACAATGAGCTCGCAATAATTAATAAATAAATACTTCATAAATCAATCATTAATTAATTAATAAATTAAGAACAATTGAAAATAACGAACTTGAATACAATTAAAGTTAATAACTTTTTTTAATTAATGAAAAAATTACATTTAATTCAAAAAATTTAAACTGGAAACGTTTAATTCAGTAAACAATAACATAAAATATATTAATGCAACGATATATAAATTTATTATAAAAAAAAATACCAGAATACTGACGGAATCGTCACTTTCGCAAATTACATTTCAGCATGAAAATTAAACGATTTTTAACTTATTTCGCAATCGCAGAAATTGTGGGCTTTCTCGGCTCGTTTTTCGCCTTCCAATTATACGATATGACATAATGAACAATTATTTCATTTGCTTCTCGTCGTACAATGTACGATTACAATTATCAAACGCTTACCGTCGCATTAGCATTATTTAACACCCCATTCTAGAAACGTTCATTGTATAAAAGCGGAATTATTGACAATATTGACAATAGCCCGGATTCCGCATGCTTTCCACTCGTGATTTCTCACAATCTTGCATATTATTTATTAAAGGCTTTACGTTTTAATGACATTAATTCTATAATATAACAGAAATCATTTCGAATTTCGATCATCTCCAACCAGTAGATAATGATCGGTAAACGCACATGACCATCCCAAGCCGGCAAAGTATATAGTACACGTCGTTAACGCTTCATTTTGCGCCCTCCCTACACTTAGATAGAGATATATATATCGTTGCAATTACCGACAATTGCGCAATTAGTAAAATCGGGGTGTATATATATAACGAAAATAATAACGCCGAGTCATTTTCTCATTCGACGACGATTCACGTAAGCGCTGTATATCGGATGCATTTTTATTTCATCGTCTATTTCTAATTTATCAGCTAATCGCGAATTAGCGACGATTGCACTGGGTCATTATCAAATCGTCTTCGATTCCCAGCCTCGTAGCGCGCGCACGAGACTCTAGCAATCGCCCGCCTGATAAGAAGATCAACTGGATTATGTCGATCGTAAATCCTGATAGTGCGCTCGATCTCTCGCTCTCTCTCTCTCTCTCTCTCCCTCTGTCTGCGCATGTTCAATAGTGATTTTCAATTGTTCAATATCATTTTCGCATAAAATCGTCATTATTTTCAATATCAAGTTTTCCAATTCTCATTTGGTCACTTTGTAATCGTTTCTATTTTTTTTACGCTGGCACTCGTGCGACGAAATTTCATTTCGATCATACCTTTTCGACTGGAATTCGATGAATCGATTAAGGCTGCGTATATATAGAGTTATGAAAAACAAAATTAGTAAACTTTATTCGCTTTGTGCTTTTATATATATACCGCCTCGATTAAATAAGATTTGACGTAACGATGCCGGCGGCCGAGTAATGTATATATATATATATATATACGAGACGATTTTCACGCATTCAGGGTGTAATCGCACGCAGTATATATGATAGTAGTTTCGTGCAGATAATTTTTCGACCCATCGCGAATGACCTTTAATCTCGTCGTTGCGCAATAATTCTCCGTTCCCTGCATTATGCGCGATATTATTTTGGAACGGCCAATATATATCAAGATGATAATCGGGCGGGACACCGAGCATAATTCTCACTTTATATTAATAAATTTCCCTTGATGGCGAAATGCAAAATTCAAATTCTCCAAACACTGAAATTGGAGCAAAGCAGTCCATTTCGGCCCCGCAAGGCGAGAGGAACGGGCGGAAAAGAATTCTTTTCTTTTTCAACTCTCGTCGTATAATTTTGACATTACAATAGCCTATAAGCTGATCGTATATATACATGAGTATAGAAAAGATTATTATCGTTGTTATAAATAATGAACGTTGCGTTACGTGAAAATGCACGGCGTAACTGTTGAATCCCGATTTTCATATCGACGGAACAATCTTTTATTACGCTTGTATTATGGGTTTTGAAAATGTAGGAGTTTCGTTTCGTATCATATCGCGAAAATTTGCTAAATCGGTTGTGCATTTTTTTGTTGTTGTCTCTACGCCGACAGCGTCGCAATGCGGTTAAACTGGCAACTACGCAATTGCGGCCGTTGCGACTGTATCGTAAAGCGTGTAATTAAGATGCGATTACACGAAACAATTAAATGAATTCGTATAATGATCATTTTCGGAATGTAATTCTTCACTTTCGTCGATTGTCGTTATTGTAGTAATCTCAGCGTTGCTTTTGTATAGAAGCTTCACAACATTGGCAATGCTATAAAGACTGATGAAAATAAACAATTTAAATAAACTATAACAATAATAATAATAATAATAATAATAATAAAAATGATCATGATAATGATGACAATAATGGTGATGACAATAACAATAATAATGATAATAATGTTAAATAAACAAAAATAATAACACAATTAAATTATTATTATTTTATTAATATAAATTAAATGAAGGATATTTATAATCGATTTTTTGCCAATCGGTAATATATGGCAACGTTATAATTTTACAGAATTCAATACGAATATTGCTTTAAAATCATCTATATAATCTCGGAGTCATATGCATGCAACTTTTTAAGTTTTTACGAGTCGGCCAAAAAAAAAAAAACGCCGTTCTAACGACGAAGTAGTCGCGCTCCATTTATCGACATTATTTGACATGATATATGCACAGTAATTGTTCTTTATCGCGGTCACCTTTAAAGTATATCAAGTTATCACTGCCATTTATTCGATTCATTTTTCATAATTAGACGTATTAAAGGTATATGAAATAATTACGAAAAACAAATTACGCTTAAAAAAAGTTGTTATTCGTCCTTTTAAACTTTTCGAAGTGTATACACTTTTTAAACCGCCGATTATCACCCATACCCATCACGTGTATAATATCGCCAAGTTCGCCTCGACATTCGATCTCTGTATTTATGTTTGTGTACCTTTATAAGCGCGCTTTTGATTCCAATGCGTGTATATTATTGACGCTCGCTCCAGCAATTGTATATATACGCACTTATACACAGCGATCCGGAAACGTAACATTGTATATAACTTGGTCGTACGTTGATGCGCGACAATGTTTATACGCTCGAATATTATTCTCGCACAATTATATTAACATTGAGCAGATGCGACCCTGACTTCCGCATACCCGATCGAACTTTTAATTCATCCATTCATTCATTCATGACCACTAATTCCATAAAAATAGTCCCGCGATGACTAAACTAATCCGCAAGAGGCGCTACCGTCTTGCCGGTGCGTCGAGAAATTTCCCACTTGCGAGAAACGCGAGAGCGCCTCTGACGACAGCGCCATCGCGCGGCGCCAGATTAACTAAACCGACAATCCGCCACTACAGAAATGTCTGTAAGCTTTCACCGCGTGCCGCAATTTGCATCGACAATACATATGAATGGGATTTTCTTATTTCGGATCGCGTGCCTAAAATGCAAACGCAGCCGTTCGACGATGCGCAAAATATATAACCGAGCACTCGCACTGGAAGACGGTGCTAATTGCATAATTAATACAAGCGTGACCTTCCGCTTATCACCTCATAGTATATATATATATAGTGTCCAAGAGCCGATTTGTTGTTTTGCGCGACTAATTAGCAAAGTTTACGAGCCGACTATAATATATATATATATATGCACGCGTGTATCTGATGGAAACGAGCAGGTTTCGTGAACTTTTTGTCGCAAATTTGCAGTAGCAATTTTATTCTCGCTCAAAAATTCCAGTGCAAGTTTGGTAATACGAATCGTTGGAAAATTGCATTGTTCGATCGTCATTTCGTCAAGTATACAATGCGAAACGATCACGCTCGTAAGCCGGTATATACATATAAGTAGATTATACGGACGTTTAATCTTGATTTTACGCCATATACATACATATATTCGTGTATATAGGTAAAATTCAATCAATGTCCATATACGTTGATTTCAGTTGGCTCCTGAAACCCATTGAACGGCATGGAAATGGGGGGTCTTTCAATTATAATTCCGTTGCATTTTTCGTCAGTTTCAACATGAATTGTTACGATTTTGCAAAAATACAATAATTACGTTCCGCAATGTATACGCAATGTAAATATATACACGTTTCGAAAGATGCTCGCAGACACGTAAACAAAGGGAATCGTCGCAACGCTGTTTTTATGCATGAAACGCGAAACCAATAACGCATATCGAGCATATATATATGGTCTTGTGTGTAATCAGCTGGTAATATCTTATGTGCACAGTGTGGATTTATTTCCATCGATCGAACACGTATATATATGCATATGGGATGCGAACGTACCCGACGAGAGCGGTGTCTGCGCGCTTCCAATTAATTAAACGCACCCAATCGGCATATATATATATATGTACATTAGACTGAAAATAGACGGAAAAATCTTCCAGGTCTTGCAGCGAAACAAGATTGTGTATATATATAGCAAAATGTGTGTGCGTGTGTTTGTGTGTATTGGGATCTTTTTACCGTCGTTATGTTGTCAATATGAAATATTTCGGAAGCATTTTTTTTTTAAATGTTCACCCATTGACGATCGTCCGTCAATTGTTACACGTCTGGTTATTCATTCCGTTCGCGATCCTCTTCCATTGGTCTCGGCCGTACGAACTCATGAATGATTCACATTTCGCGCAGATGACGCCACTGTGTTTCCATAACGATTTAGCAAGGTGTTTGTGCGAAATAATGCGTATTAGCGGGCTTCGATCGTGATGAAAGAAATCGGAAATTTTTCGGCCAATCGCTATATACCTGTTAAATATATTTAACAAAAATATATTTGTTTCATCCGATGTCCTTTCAGTATCTCGATTATATCAGTGACGAACAGTAGCACGATAAAAAGCCACCTTATCAAATTTTCAAGGAGAACAAATTTTAACGTGCAATTAGATTTGAAAAAAAAAGTAATTGCACGATAATCGCGTATAGGAAAGTCGGAATTGCGAAAAAACGAATGTTTTGATTTCGTTTTCCGGTCGCATCGTATAAATATAATACGACGATAGTAACAATTTCTCTCGGTTAACATTGGTAAAACAATGCGCGACTTTTGTATTTTTTCCTGCTGGACGCAAAGATCGTTTGGAAATCTTGACGTTTAAATTATATATCGGATAGATCTTTTTCTGTGTATACGAATGAGTTTTTTCGCCGATTTCAAACGTCAGCGAGGTTAATCAATTTTCAATTGTTGCCGTTATGGCATTATTTCCGAGTATATATGATTACGGATTAATGAAAAATAAGTGCATTCAATTAACATTCCCGCGAGGCGGAAACAGGTTGATCGGGTATTTTTATTTTTATTCTTTTCATTTTTTTTTTTTGTCCGATATGGTCTGCGTCGTTTTTCCTTTGCTGATGTACAACGTTTATATTTGTCGGCCATTTTAAGATTTCTGAACAATAATATGTCAAGTTTGGTCTTAAGAAGGGCTCCTGAAATCGCAAAACAATTAAACTAGTTTCAACGTTTGTTATTGCGATTGTCAATGGAGAATGAAGTTAAATGACTTATAAAAAGTATATCGCAATCGTGAAATTATCTCGCGAAAAGTTTATGGATTCTAGAAATCTGGAACGTTTATACATCTTTATTTGAAAAATAGGTCAGACAAAATGGCGGCACAGTGCAGCGTCCAAAAAAAAAGTCAGGTTTCAATATCATTTCATATATATAGAATTGTAACATTTAAATTATATCTATATTTTTTTATGTAACCTCATTTATTTCATAAACGGACGGATAATCGGAAACGTAATATTACAGAGCACAATTACGATTTGCAATAACTCGAGATCGTTAAAAAGTTGCGACGATTTTCTGCCGCGTGCCATAAAAATGCATATCTTCCGGTTTCACGCAGCGATCGACGTTTTCTGTTTTTTTTTTTTTTTTTTCGAAAGATTTCTTTGTCCGTCGAGAATTATTGAAAAACGCTCTACTTGTAAAATCGGCGTAACACGCGTGTCGTCACTGTTATCGCCGTTGATATCGTTGTCATCGGGTTCGTCGTCACTGCGTAACCATATATCGATATTGGTCGTTGCATTGCGCCACCAAAGTACTACATGGTCTTCCAAACCGAGGAAATAGATAATTCGATATGGACAAAAAGTCTAATCGACAACTTGAAATTCCAGGGAATTTTGAGATTCGAGAAGAATATAAATGTATAAAACAATTTTAAACGCGAAAACAAAAAAAAATTTTATGAAGATTCACCGGCCTTGTGCGCGTCTTCTAGTTCCGTTTACATAAAATACATTATATAAAGTGACGTTTATTAGAAATAAATAATGTTCATCTCGGGGATTCACGGCTTTTCCTTTGCCGGTAAATTACGCAAATCCTTAAGGAAAAATTGTTCGTGCCGTAATTATAAGCGAGTTTTTTTTTTTTTCTATTTTAAAACCATTTTATTTTTCCGTCTTGTCAATCGGAGGTGTACGGAATTAGTGCAGTTTAAAATAAAAAAAAAAATAAAAATTATCCTTTTTATCGCGGAATCGATTACGAAATGAACCATTCTATTTGCGGACTAAACGTTCACTTGCGAGAAACGGCGCGCTCGCACTTAACGCTGCGTAGCCACCTAGCGGCGTCATTGATACTCGTCTGTCTTTCGTCGATTTGAACGGTTTCTTTTTCTTCGAATTTTCAACTTTTTTTTTTTCTTTTATCGAACTGGATGGAACCTCTTTCGTCCGCGTAACGGGCGTCCGGCACTTACGATAATGAGCGAGCTGGCTCGTTCTCAGTGTCGTTTCGGTCCGTTGCAATTGAAACCGATTTTATCAGCTGAGGTCGCATGTCTCACGTGCCGTGCTGATTTACGAAATGATGCAACCCTTGTACGGATTCGCGTGCATATTTGCCTGCATTTCCTTCCGCGAATATAAGCGGTTGCGCAACCACGCCCGTGAAGATTCGCGAAGAGGAGGTCGATTTCAATCCGGTCGTCCTTTGCGCAGGTCGTTTTTCCAACCTGTCGTCGTATATGCGTACAATAGATTCCTCGATAAGACACTGATGAGTTTCCAGAAGAGCAAGCCGGTACGTTATAGCGCATAAATGCACGATTACGTATATATCACCTGATGCGAATGGTGTATTGTTTCTCTTTCAAGTCCTTTCCTTTAAAGGAGCCTAATCGTAAACAATAAAACGTAGTAATACGAGGCTTTTACTACCCTCCCTTCCGGATGCCATTCTTTCGCTGCAAAAATTTGTTATCTCACTTTCACCGTCTCCTTTCCCTGGCGGCGAGGTGGCGTCTCGATCATTCGCGAACGTACCTATAATAAACTGACCAATTTGTTCGATTCATTGAACAAAATAGAATGAACATTAAAGGATTAGGATCCTTGAAAAATGACCATCTAAACGTCGCCGTTTTGAACTATTCCAGTATAGAGATCTTAAACTCTGATCTTGATCTTGACTGAGATCTTGACTGAGATCTTAAAATCTTAAACTCTGCGTAGGAAAGAGTAAATAAACGCGTGAAAAAAAGTCAATGGCCCTTTTGTGCAAGTTTGGAACGACTTCCGGAAATCTGGACAGACGGGAAAGCGTTCAAACACTGCGGTCAAGGACGTCACGAGTGCGGAAAGTGGTAACTTCCCACATTTGTGACGAATGAAATTTTTCGCATCAATGTTCGGTAACCCTTCGGTCATGACTGAAAAGACCATCAGGTGACAGTCGTGGCATCGACGCGAGAAAATAGTGCTCCCATTGAATGACAAAGAGACGAGTCCTTGATCAATTCCTAATGGGTGAAACGCTGACCTAGACTCGCCTCGACGAGACCGGAAGTGCTTGGCTATATGCCGTGACTTGACCGCGCTTATATACACACGATGCGACGTGCATGTATACATACGCGCAAACACAAATAAATGTGTAGAGGTATGTATGTGCGTATGTACGCGACGACATGTAGGCGAATCGACGACAGGTTTTCACTAGCGTCGCTCCACGGCTCGTAATTGCGAGCGATGATAATTACCATGATTCCGATCGAGTCTGGCAATTTTACTCGCATTTTGCACGCACGGCTGCCTGCTGAAATGCACGATGTTTATTCAATTGTCTAATTAGCGTTTTGTTTAACGAGTGTGAAATCACAGTGACTGATGGATGATGCCTGAAGATCAATCGTCGCGCTAACTTTGACGGATCATTTTGAAGAAATATCGAATCGTGGACTATTTAATGTGTGTATATATATATATATAAGATAATTAACGTAACGAAGTTGAGAAATTCATTTGTCTTGGAAATGTTTTCAACAGACCAAGCATTTTCTGGAATGTCGTTAAATGTTCCGCGGAGAAACCGCTGTGCCACTATATATATGTGTTTCGAGGCGGATGGTCTCGAACGATTTTAGAAGCTACCGGAGGAAAGTCGAGATGATGGTGGAGGAGGTGTAGAAAAATACTATATCAATAACCCAAATGTTCCACAAATGTTTGGAAATAAAAAAAACAACAATCGACTCCATTTCTTTCCAGAACATTCGCGAATTTACATTCGCCGCGCAAAAAAACGTCGGGACAGTTTCTCGCACGGATTTTACGGCCGTTATACGTTTCGCCGTAATCGTAATTATTTAATTTCCAGAAAAGAAAAACCTTACGCTCCTCCTTTTCCGGTCCATTATCAGCAATCGAGCGCGATTGTAAAATGCATCGGTATACGGACCTTCGCGGAAACGCGACTGAAAGGGAAGGCAGATTTACTTTCCGTTTCAAGGCGTTTCTTATGTCGAGGGAATTCTCCTTACGGAATTCGCCCAGGCACCTGCGGATTTCGCACGAGGAAGTGCCGATGCTTTGAGGTTATGGTCGTTTTATATATAGACGCGGAAGTGTCGGTTTGGTTGGAATTGATCAAATGTTATTTTTTTTTTTTTTTTTTTTTTTTTTTTTTTTTTTTTTTTTTTTTTTTTTTTATTGTATCGGTAAAATAAGTCTGCTGACTTCGTGATCGATCCATCAATCATGTCCGCACCGTATAACGAGGAAATTATTCGACGTAAGCATTCCCATCCGCCGGATGTTTTCGTAGAGGATCATCGAGTGATCCGCGAACGTCTCTAAGGAGGATGCTTGCTTATCAGGCGCAATTTTCGCTATAGGCGTGACTCTTCTCGCGAATGCGCGTATCTCTGATTATGTTCGAAAGGTGATACTTGATTTTTCAACGATGGACATCTGTCGACAAAAAAAAATGGTTTCGTAATGAAACGGAGCGATATTAGGAAAGAAATTAAAAAACAGAAACTATAGATAAGACTTATCAGATAATAATCGAAACGGAATTGCGGAACCTTCTCCCCTCGTCGATACCTCGAGCTATCGTTCGTGAATACTCAAACAGGTCAAACGCTTTATTACATTGACCGCATCATCTCGTGGAAATCTTATCACCTCTTCGCGCCGTCGAGATTAAGTTTTAGGGTCAAATTTTCTCCGTATCGAAGGTCACGTGGATCTTCTTCCGCCTCTCGTCGGGCATTTTTCACGATTGGCCCCGAAACGTTTCGGAATCCAGAGTACAACCAGGTCAATGTACATTACTATCGGTAAACGCCCCTGACGATCGACCGGAGAAAGACATTCAGGGTCCCGTGGTTCCACGTGCGTGGGTGTGGTGCATATTATGCAGGCATCGTCGTGCCGCTGCAGGGACTGGATGGATTCGCACAATGGGATTTTCAATGGCATCGATTCACTTTCAATCGCGTTGCTTTTTAAAGTTAACCCTGAAAACTGATCCTGATGCCCGACGTGAATCGAATGACGTACGAAATGTATATATTATTTTCAGAAAACCTTGACACGCTTGATTTAACCGAAGGTTTACGTACTCGTGGTGCATTACCAAGTCAATCATCCGACACCCTCCTAATTGTTAATCCTTAGACTCGATGTTTTGGAAAATGATCCTTAACAGATCGCTCCGAAATCACTACGATGGTATAGGGAATCCTACATATTCCCCATATTACGACCGAGCCAACTAGATGAACGAAAATAAAAAAACGAGACAAGCTTGAGCAAAAAGTTGGCCCAATTCATGAAATTGGACAATGCATTCGCAAAGCCGTGGCTCCTTCTCTCTTCTTCTTTCTTTCGCTTTCCCTCCACCTCTATCTCTCTCTCCCTCTCGGATAATCGGACAATCACTAAATCGCCGACATCCTCTTTGTTGCACCGTTCATCAAGACTCCTTATTTTCGAGACGCGAGATGGCCCGGATTGCATTGCAGCTCGGTTACTTATCCCAGGCTCGTTTCGTAAATTTGTAATGATACGCGTGACCCTATTTTTCCCCGTGCGATCTGTAATTCTCGGCTCGACTTTTACTTCTTTACTGTCATTTTCTTCTTTCTTTTTTAATCGACAGGGTAATAAACAGTGATTTTTCTCTATAATTGTCCAGATTTAAAATTGTCATAAATTCGAAAAATTCATGTACAGAAGAACTAGAATAGATCGATGGATTAGATACTGACGTGATAACGTTTACATACTTTTAATTCGGTAGTATTTCATGACTTTCGATTATATTTCACGATTTACCTATATAATATATATATATATCATTATTGCGCAATGACTCACATTCGATAACGGAACGAGTCTTTTTCTAATTTCAAAAGCCTATCGAACATGCGGGAATCGGTTTCGTCTTCCTGAAATACCGGCACGGCCCGACAAAGTAGGAAACGACGGATCCGTCGGTAATGCACCGACTATGGGTCGCTTACCATCGCATGATCATTCCGAACGCGACTCGGTCGGTAATGGAAACGCTGACTTTATCGCGAGTGATTAGATTTTCAGCCTTTAGCATTAGTGCAGGTACCTGCAATACTTGGCGATCTGCTTCCAACGTCAAGTTTTGTTCCTAATTAAAATTTACTCGTCACGCCTATATACGTTCACGTCGCTTCCTGCTCATTACTAAGCACTAATATAAATTTCACAGAATCTCAACAATCAAAGTATTGTTGTTCCGACCGTCGTTTCCAACCAAGGTCTTCCCATTTTTGCGCCAATTGCAAATCACTGGACGCCCCTCCCAAAAGCGTTTCATTCGACGATTCCTAGTCATTTCGCGAATATTTGCACAGTCGCGCTGCGTCACACTCGCCAATAAGCTGGCTTATAATTTGCAGGTATAATCGAGTGCGATATCATTGCATGGAGTGCCTCGTTACAACTGCCTAAACGACCTTAGGGGACGTGACGCAAGTGCAAAATGAATTATACGAAATTTTCCCGTCTAGTTTTCGCGGAAGAGCGGAGCGATACAGCTGCCTTATTGTTGTTTTCCTTTTCACGTCGCTAAACACTTATTGAACCTTTTCAATCCCAAGAAAAGGCGGTGAATCACGCGAGATTAATTTTCCAATTCAATAATCCCATTCCATCACGATCGAATGCAATCACGAGCGAAATCTCGCGTACGAATTATCGGTAACATCTTTTTGCACGCGCGCACGAGATCTTATCCGGAAGCCTTTCCGGGGGCGTCATGATAATATGAAGTGCTTGTATAGATAACGACCGGGGAACTTTATACCATTGGTAAATTGCGGAAGAGATGATCGAAATTCATGGCCGCGCCTACAAACTTCAAAAATCGATAATCATCATGATCTTGAGACACTACTTCGAAGGCAGGCCTTAGGTGCCGGAGCGATGCGTGAGTGCCAACACGTTTATTATGATCAAGCGAGACGGGTAGGAACTCGCATTGGAAGAAGTAGTCGTATTAAGATTGTACGCGTATATTTTTAACAGTACGGAAAAACGTGCCAGAAGTGCTTGCTTAATGCGACGTATGGCATCGAGAATTATTTCGAACCCCGACGGACCACCTGCGCATTACTTTTGCGATCGTTTATCCCTGTTTTCTTTTTCTCTCTATCTCTGGGGCATCGAAGTGTCCCGGAAAACGGCCATCTTGAATGTCACAATTTCGCGCCGAAAATAACCAATCGGACGCAATTATAAATATTGCGCGATTGCCAGCGAAGGGGATAAAACTCATTAAGTAAGATTCGAAAGGCATTTATTTCCGACGCATATGAAATGTCATTGATTTTGAGGTTATGCCAAATCGACAGCCGGGTTTCATTCAGCTTCGGTGAAATTCTGAAGAATATTTTCCCTCGTATCCGCATATAGGCGAGTCCGTTAATCGCACGACACTGTAATCCAACTCGATTATATCGCGTCCAATCAATCAATTCGGAAATCATTCGCGGTGGATCCGCAAATGTCACAGCAGTCTGGCGCATGCGCGACGATGCGCTCTTCATCCGAGTCACGATTCGTTGTTGCTCGACGTTACACAAAATTTGATAATTCCCGATAAGCGCAATTTATTGCCAAACACCTTTCTCAATGTTTACCCACCGATGATTCAACGATGATTTGACGTTATCTGCACCTGTGCCGCGGTCCACTTTCATCAGCACTTTATTAAGATCCAATCTCTGGCAATGGATCTTTCCGATGACTTCTTCAAGTTTGACTCTTTGCTCCTTTGACGATTCGCAACCGACATTTTCCAGTCCTCGCACTGTTGGACTTTCATCCAACCCAAATAAAAGTCTCGGTGGAACCTGCCGCGTCCCACGGTCATTTCTACATCGGGGCCAGATCGTTGTTAAACAAAAAACCAAGAAAACTATTAACACTTTTGACGCGTACTTGGTTCGTTGGTTTTTGGAGAGCCCTTGTCCGGGCTCTTTCCTGGTTGGCAACAATACAGGTTCTCCGCTGGTGTGCAGGGGTCTAAGCATTCGCCTATTAATAGTCGACGTTGGTATGTATAGGCGGCTCAGGGATTCCTTCGCTTCGGTCATCCGTGTTTCGACGTCGCGCGGATTTTTTTTTTTTTATCCGACTTTTAATTGGCTCCCTGGTTCCATTAATGAGGCTTTCGAACCCCGTCGTCGATGGAAGCGCTCTTAGGTCGGGCATACCAGGACGAATCATACCGCCGCGATCTTTTCAGGTTCTCGCATCAGGCGTGACTAATCCGATAATTCCGAAAACAATTATCAGGAATGTAAGCAATCGATTCTCGCTAGAAATCGCGTGTGGGGGATGTCAAAATGATCGACTCGAAATGCGGACCAAGGGGAATGCGATAAATAACAATGTGACTCATCCTCGAACTGTATCATCAACTTTCATCATCAGAGATCATTTTTCAGCGCGTACGATTATCGAGATCGTAACGACACTCTTAAAGTCCTACGTCCATCATTCGAAAAGTATTATCGAGATAACGATTGTAAAAATCTCGATCCAACATTCCACGCCGGCGATCGATCGGAATCTCCGATTGCCGCGAGTAATGGCTGAGTATACTCAGCTTGTCTTTGCCTTTGTTTACCATGTCGCTCGAGGAATCGATCAACACCATCAATTGGGTTTTCTTGGACTGACAAGGGTTTCTTCATCCATCAGAGTTTTGAGGATTGAATTTTCCTATAGCGATTTCAAACGCGAAATGTTTTTAGGAAAATTATACTTTTATTACGGATTCCTTAGAAAGATTCTCGAAGCGTTGGCGTGACGCCACGTGACGTGCAACTTTTTTTTTCAGCCACATATAAATTTACGGTACGGTCATGTAACAGTGTAAACGGCAGGCCTTCACGTGACTGGTGACCTAATCAGCCGCTTGTAGCACGTGCCGCACAGGTGAGACAGAAACTAAAACTGTCGCTTACAATGTCCGACCGAGTTTTTCGTCGTCATTCCATTGCGAACAATAATATTTTAGATTTGCATTTGACAATTGATGATTTAATTAATCTCGATACGGTAAGGCGCACAGATGGCGAGGATTTCTCGCTTGGCTCGATGATATTAATCGACTTCTGTCCGTCGATGTCATCAGTCATGTAATGTGATAAAAAAAAAAAAGAATTTTTCATCTCGGACAAACCGGAAATGCACCATGCTTCCGGAGGTTGCCAACCAATCGCAACAGGTGGATGACATTGAGAAAGTCGATATTGTATTCAGTTTGGGGGAATCCCGGGAGTGGGATGTATACATTCTTAAAAGTCATCTTCCATTAGGCCCGTATACATTAAAGTCATTCTCGCAATTTGCGACGTTGAATAAATTTGAATTCGTCGTCGGACGAAAGAACCAATATAATGAGATAAGTATTATAATATGGCGCTTTTCACATTGTTGGAATAAATTGATCGTATTAAAAGGAATGACATTACGAAGAAGTCGCACTCGTCCGTTAATATGTCGTCTGTATGTCGCGGTTTATCGGCGCTCGTTATCTCCGACTTTTCAAACCTGATGAGTGAATTATCTGTGTGTATACCTATTCGAATGGCAGGGCTAATATACGCGTGCGGTCCGCGATGTTTATACAATTACATACGACCGTGGCGGCTCGGGCATCTAAAAAGCATTCCTGGACGACCACTTTTCTCGGACGAGTGCTTTCATTATTTAAACCCGATGATGATGATGATCGTTCCGAAGTTCGGAAACATTCTTTGGCGATTAAAATATTCGACATTATATGTGTAGCAAAATGATTTTTTTTTTTTTTTTTTTTTTAAAATAGATCGAAAGTTTGGAAATAGATCTCCCATTCTTTCGTTTTTATGCCTTTTGTCATCGGATAAAAAAGATGAAGAATTTCGAATATATACAGATGAGCCGCGGTTATAAAATACACGATTTCAATCGTTTCGTCAAATTATTTTTATCGCTTCGAATGCTTATTTATAATTTGCCGTGGATTGCGCAAGGTGGTTCACCGCGTATAAATTTAATGCCCGAGTAAATGTTGATGCTCGCTTAAGCACGATTAGAATCCCCAATGTATATATGAACAAATGAGTGGGTATATACTTATCGTATATAGCGTTATTCCTATATATATGATGCGTGATGTGTGTCTGCGTGCGTGCGCTGTGTGGTTGCATACACGAATGACGAATATTCTTGCGCTATCCAATCCGAGAGTTTCTACATTTTTTTTTATCGAGACGATATATACTGATAACACGGTGCCACATCAAAAAAACTGTACATTTTAATATTCAGCTTTCTAATCAATGTTTTCATTCGATGGTATTGTTTATATACATGAAATATACATGTGTATATAAATCAAGTATAGAAGTATAAAAAATAAAAAAAAAAATAAATAAATAAAATTAAAAATTTTTAAATTAAAAATTGAAAATTGAAAAAAAAAATAAAGGACTAAAAATTCAAATATTATAAAAGTTAAAAATTTCATTTAAACCGTGTAAGAAAAATTAAAAAAAAAAAATTTTTTTTTTTTAATTCTTTCACAATCTGACCTCAATTTCATTATACGCACACGCGCTCGCGCGCACATTCCCCACCTGTACATATTGTATCACTCACTGCTTTATTAAAACCAAAACGAAGAAATTTTAAAATAACACTCTAAAAAGAAATACTTAAAAGTTCAGCCAAGAAATGCGACTGAAATCTTGAATTAAGCAAGAACATTGACTGAATAAATAATTTTTCAATTAAATTATAATATGTTCTTATAAAAGGAACAATAGTATTATTACATCACTTTAATGTTGTTATTGAAACATATTTAACCGATACAAAGTCTAATAGTAGAAAATTCATATAATATTGCGAAATTATCGATAGCAAATGATTGGTCGAACACGCAACGAAAGATCCTTCAGCGCGCGGACTATCTAAAAAGTATCAATAATATAAATATTGTTTATGCGGTTTTCATCATACATATTATAGGAAAACTAAAATAGAACATTATCAGCGAGGACGCGCTTTTCGCGCGTATCGATAAATAATAATACACTGCAGGCCCAATTGAATCGATTTCTTTATCTACGTAGGTATCAAAAATATCGATTTACCCGTCGAAAAAGAAAAGTTTTATTATTATCGAGTCGAGAAGAAAATTCGTCACGTTTTATATACGAGAGAAATGGAGATTTTCATTTTAAAATCTACTGTACCATTGCGCAAGGACCCAAAGCGCCCGCCTGTCACTCGTCGACTATATATAATTTACGAGCTTCGTATACATATAGTGGAAATGGACGATACGTGAATGAATCGTCGAGCGCCCGAAAACGCGACGATTTTATCAATATTTTCGAAATTTCTTAAAGTTTTAACATGGGGAAACTCGAAAGATTCCATTTAAATGCTATATATATATATATATATATATATGTGTCTGTGTGTGTGTGTGTGTGTGTGTACACTATATTGCCGATGTTGCGCAAGTTTCCTAAGCTTGACAAATCGGAGACTGCGAGAGAAATGTCGATCTAACACACTCTAACACATTTTAAAGTCGTATATAACAGACATATATTGTATATACATATATTTATATACACACACATGTGTGTGCTTTGTAGCTTCGTCAGCCGCAAAGATTTTTGAATTTTGGCGTCTTCGGCACAATCGCGTCGCATATTTGTCATTTCATTGGGTATATATTGTGACGGTATACATCATATATGTATATCGAGAACAGTATTATATATACGGGATTCCCCGCCGGGGTTTTGCATCTTTTTCAATGGGGCGCTCGCGTCATATTACATACAATTGATACACACCCTGGTAAAAATCGGTGTCCGAATTCACGCTTATGTTACGCTTCAAGAAGCGTAAAGCGTTATCTAAGCGTATTATAAGAGTGAATTCGGACGTTTTGCGAGTAAATGAATGTAACGAATGGAGCGAATGATGAATGAATGAATGCAACGGATAAATGTAATGAATTAATGTAATGAATGAATAAGTGCAATGAATTATTGTAACGAATGAATAAATGTAATGAAATAATTTAATGAATGAATAATTGCAATGAATTGATGTAACGAATGTAATGTGTGCTCCGATTCATTACAGTCATTGCATTCGTAACGCTGAATTCGTAAGGGCTGAAGTTTGAATGGTGAATGAATGAGTGAATAAATGTAATCATCGAGTGCGTAAATGATAATGAATAATTGATAGGAGTTAACGTAACGAATGAACGAATGAGTAATTTGTAATGAATGGGCGGGCTAATGAAATGTAATCATGAAATAAATGCGAACCAGCAAATGTAACGAATGAACTAATGAGTAAACGTGTAATGAACGAATTTTCAAATGCAACGGATGAACGATCGAATGTAATGAGAGAACGAATGAGATAATGATGTAATGAATGAACGAGTAAATGCAATGAATGAATAGGTAAATGTAATGAATTAAACATCAGTAAATGTAACGAATGAGCTAATGAGTAAACGCGTAATGAACGAATTTGTAAATGCAATAAATGAACGAGTGAATGTAATGAGAGAATGAATGAGTAAATGTAATGCAATGAAAGAATGAATGAATGAATGAATGAATGGGTAAGTGTAATGAATTAATCATCAGTATAAATGTAACGAATGAACTAATGAGTAAACGTGTAATGAACGAATTTGTAAATGCAATGAATGAATGAATGAATGAGTAAATGTAATGAACGAGTTAATGTAATGAATAGCACGCTCGTATTCATTACGCCGGTGGTTCATTCATTCATTCATTCATTCTTTCGGATCCGACTCCAGATTGTGAACAAGCGATCGAGTTGAGTGACTTTCGCGTCCGACACTATACATACATATATACACGTATAAGCGCGCAACGATCTCTTTCTCTCTCTCTCTCTCTCTCTACGCGTATACGTGGTATATATAATCTATTTGCTTCCGTGCTTGGTCCAATATAAGGAATCCATATGAATTCAGTAGCTTTTTTATCAGCGAGAATATATCGGAGAGTTTTCTCGGAACGCATCTCGACGAGATAGGCACCGCTGTGTCACGACTTATAGTATATATATATATATATACATATATTTGTCACGCGTATATACATACATTCGTGCGTACGATTCACGCACACGCATGTACAACAGTTTGGAGGCGCAGAGTCGTCGGTCCCGATGCCGCCGCCCGCTCCTCGCGGTTGTTCGGGTGATGAAGAGCGCCGGGGACTCCCGGTGAGGCGGGGGCTGGGGGGGGGGGGGGGGGCCGGACACCCGGCCGCGGGCCCGCCCCGCGCTCCGGGGGGGGGGTTTTCCGCGCCCTGGGGGCCGGGGCGTCGTGTCAAACGTGTGCGGCGCACCGCGCGTGCGAATGTCGTTTAAGGCCTCCTCCTCCACCTCCTCCTCGCCACCCTCCTCCGTCGCTCTCTTCTTCTCCTCTCTCGCTCTCTTCCCTGACTCGTCCTCAAAGTTGGTCCGCGGCGATTTTTCCGATAGAGTATAAATCACACGGGCCCGGAAAAGTGAGGGGATTTTGAATCTCGTTCGGTTTTAGAGACAGAGAGAGAGAGAGAGAGAGAGAGTGAGAGAGAGAGAGCGAGAGGTAGGGGAGACAACGACGACGTCGGCGACGACGTCAGTGTTAAAAAGCTACCAGACGCCGGTCGGCTGCTCGGTGGAATTCGAGACTCGCTCCCGCGTGAAATTGGTCGGTTTTCGCGGCGGTATCCCCGCAACGATACATTATACATACCCACATATCCAACCCATATATACATACGTATATATATATATATATATATATATATATATACAGTGGGAGGACACACAACAATAAGGAGTGAGAGAATTGGGCAACGAACAGAATTTCGTTGGTTTTCGCGCGCTTTCCGTGTGCGATGAGCAACGGCGCTGGCAGAACGGCGAACGGCGAGCAACGAGGAAGAAATGGCCACGTGCTGGTGTGGGAGCAACCCGACCTCGAGGAAGGGGACAGGCCGCCGAAGAAACGAGGTACTACACACACTCGAGATTCTTGGACAATTTTATTTCTTTGTTTTTTTTTTTTTTTTTTTTTTATTTTCCTTATACATTTCGGGTCCATTTTCGCGTTGGGGAATCCCCCAAACGCCGGGGGATAGAGCGTCCGCCGGATTTCAACGCAGGAGTATAGAGCGTCCGCAGTATTTACATATTGCGGGAGAAACCGCGGTTACTTTGGGCACTTTGGATGCAGCGATGCGATAAGAGCGCGGCTATTTTCGGGTGAATTCGTGACGAGATCGCCTTGGCACGAAGGTCGCTCTTGAGAATCGGTGGCTGTTTTGGCAGCGAATAAGAGTCGAATCGCTGAAAAAAGAAAAAAGAAAAAAAGAAAGAAATAGAATAGTTTCGGAGCATTCGCTCCCGGCTGATTTTTGAGCCATTTGCTCCAAATTATGTATGAGGGACCAGGAACCATCGGACGACAGTTCGGCGAGATGACACATTCGAAACCGAGATGTAAGCGCCATCGCGCGAAACTGCCGGATGCACATCGGGACCACGTGCTCTGCCGTCTGTCGCGCCGGCAGGGCTGCCATTCGAAAGCCGCGAATCATTTCGGGGGGCGGGTTTGAATTGGACGGGGATTTCGTTGGGTTTACGGTTTACGGGTGTTTTTGTCCACGAGTATAGGAGTTTTTCTTTGACGTTTCGTTCAGAGTCGATTGGTCACTTTGTACTGAGTGGTTTTGGGTGGTTTTGGGTCGGTTTGTACGTTTTTACTTGTCGGTACAGTAGTCGCGTGACGATTGACGTTAATTATTTCTGGCTATTTATTGAGTTTTATATGTTTCTGGACATTTTTTGGCATTTTTGGACATTTTTTGAGATTGTTGACATCTTTACGGAGAATTTACTGTTTTTTTTTTTTATAATTTTACTTTCTGGACTACTGCTGTTTTCTAAAACATTCCGATGAATGGTTTTTGGGTATTTCTGAACATTTTTTGGACATTTTTCGATATTTTTGGACATTTTTTGGACATTTTTGTATATTCCTGCCATTTTTACAGAGAATTTACTGTTTTTTCTTCTCAATTTTACTTTGTGGACTACTATTGATATCTAAAACATTTACGACGCATGGTTTTTTTGGGTAATTCTAAACATTATTCGAATGTCATTGGGCAATTCGTCAACGTATTTATCATCGATGTGTACACAATGACGAGTGATTTCCGAAGACGCGAGACTTTTCCGTGAAGAATGTTTTCCGAGCAAGGTGATCGGGCACTACTTGCGTTTATTGAAAATCGAAAGTACGTGTTTATCAAGCAATTGTGAAAGAATGAGGGAGAGAGAGAAATTATTCAGATATGCGACGAGTTGCGCAATATTAAATATATGCGAGAAAATGAAATGATATATACGCTCACATTTTATTGAATATATATATCAAGTTATTACCGCGCGACTGACTTCGGGAGCAATGGCATTTTCTCTCCTTTTCTTTGTTTTTTTCTTTCTTTCCTATTTTCTATATATTTTCATTCGCGTCCTATGTATAGTCAGCTCTTGGAAAAACCAAAGAAGCGTCAAGGTTTTTGAAGGCGCGAATCGATACAATATTCGACTTATTTACGTAAATATTTACGTGGCATTGCGCACGTCGATGGAACTTTTATTCATGTTTTAATCCCTATCTCGTTATTAGCATCACAGTAGCCAATAAGAGTGCCGGAATGCAGACTTACATGCGCTGCTGTGCTATCTGTAAAAAATGCCTTTCTTCGACTTACACTGAACAATTATAACGAAAAAAATGTCAACAACAATATGTGGTTAGGTTAGATTTGGTTTGGTTAGGTTAGGTTAGGTAATTACACTGAAAAATTCCAAACAAAAAATGTCAACCGCAGTATATATGCGGTTTTATCAACTTCATTCTCGTTTGCATCAACCGTAGTATTGGTTGTATCAACCATGGGAATGATCGTGCCAACCAAGAGAACGTGGTTGGTCAACTATAGTAGTAGTAGTTGTTGTTATTTATTGTTATTAGTCATTGTTTTTGTTTTTTTTTTAATGAACGTTGATACCAAATTGACAAATTTCCTCCCTCCTCCTACGTATATAGTATGAAAATATTCCCGGCAAGTTACCGGGAAAATGTCGAGAGAAAAAAAGGTGATGGCGTCAAAGTGTTGGTATATGATAGTATAGGCCTATTTAAAGAACAGGCACGAGACGCGGGGTGCTCGCGTGGGCGTTTTACGGATTATTTTTTACGCCTCTATATATATATGTGTATGTACACTGTAATGGTGACATCGACACTCTCGCGGATGCGCGACACCCCCTGAGGTGGGGGCTATATAGTATAGGGTGCCCTCGCAGTCGAATATATAATATCAAATATTAAAATTTATTCGATTTTCGAAAGGATGATTTCGTGAAATTCCTGCCCATTAATAATTAGGTTCGTCAAATTTTTTTTTTTTCCTATTTTTGCGTTTAATCGCACAGCAAGGGCCCGGACTCACTGAAATCAACCCAAGGTCGTATAGACGAGTTTTGTTTCCCAGTCGTCCTTTGAATCGCGGTGCGTTGCTTTTTTTTGCGATAACGAGCGAATAAAACACGCGACTCTCGTCTTGAAATAAAAAAATTTATTGAATTATTCAAAAATTTCATTTTTGAAGATTTGCGCGAAAACTTGCATTGCATGAAGGATCTGACGTTATCAATACGCGATTAATCGAAGAACGGCGACTCTCGATCGATATAGGAAAAATCGAAACGACGATATCTCGCGTCTTTTCGATAGATCGACGTATACGCGCGTTTTCGAAAATTCGAAATAAACGGGGAGCGATTTTGCAACAAAGTTCCCTGATGCGGCGACTGACATTGAGTTTAAGTTTTGCGCGAAGGCTGCGCGACGGCGCGCTATTGTTATACTAAAACCGTTATCGCGCTTATAACGATGCTGACTGTTCCGAAATTCCTATATATATGCACGTACTTTTTCCGACATTAATCGGCGAATTGTTATCGCCCCGACGATGTTATCGGTTTCCCCGCGAAAATTCGATCCAAAAATTCTCGAGTCTTGCGGTATAGTAGTGGATGTACTTCAATATACGATATAGATACCACCATTGACTGGAATTGATGAAAATCGAACGGCCATGGACGATATACGATAAAAACCATGGTGTACGACAAGCTCACGTACATTATATGTATACTCATGCATAATCCTTGGTTTTATCACTGAAGCAGGAACCGGACACTCGTTATCGCCGAAAGGCTTGTTCGCTGGCACTGCCGAGTTGCATTTTTCACTACATATGTATGTTGTGTGTGTGTGTGCATCAACACGATTGATTCCGAAAGTCGTTGTACATCGTTCTTCTTTCACTTGTTTGTTGTCTTTTTAATCAATATTACGTTCATTCCGAGCCTCGATTTAGCATCTCTGGTAAATAGGTGTATCTTTAATAAAAAAAGATCGCTATAACAATGTGCGAGAATTCGCTCTCGTAAAATGACATTAGTGACGTAGTGGGATGTTCTTTCTTGCATGAGCGTGCATCATTTTATAATCGAAAGGAGCGAACTCGTTGGAGGGCAAAAAAAAAAGAAGAGAAGGATGGAGAATGACGCACCGGCACCACGTGCTCGCCGGCTGACGAGCGCTCGGGAATTTAGCGAACGCGACCGAAAAGACGCGAATCGATCCGGACCTCCTCGGGAATGTATCATGCATTCCTATATATATATATGTATATACATGAACACGTTTACAAATTCATATATATATATATATAAATCATCCTCGATCTTTGACACCGCGAGCAACGGCGAGACGGCCCCCGCGACGGTACTCGAAAATTACACACTACTGCACAGATATATCAACGTACTTAACACTATATATGCACACGCGTATAGTTAATAAGAATCCTAGCCAATGTCGATCCTGGGACCTTGTAATCACGAGTTGCGCCTCGGCCGCGCTCGAAATATTACAAGTCCTGCAATCACTTTGGCTTTTCTAGCGGCGAACTACGTTATTAATAGGTTTGCCGTTATTGCGGTTGACCAAACGCGGTCAAGTTTTGTTACGCAAATAAACCAATAAATCCAATCGATGTACGGTTGTTCCTCTCGTTAAATATATAGACACGTTCGTCCCTCTCCAATTCTATATTTTCTGGGCCTTACTGGCGTTCGTGCCCTTTCTGACTGTCGGTGATGACCATCTAGGGGACATTTTAGAACGGGGCAATCGATCGTTCCAAATGGAAAACTGTATTTCGCCATTTTCCATCTCATATTTTCGTGTATGTACTTCTGCATTAAAACGATATATAGATTTCAAGCAATTATTGCCGAGGTGTGCAGTCGCGAGTGCCGAGACTGGATCGCGGCCAATAAACTCTGCGCTGACCTTGATTTCGCCATTACAATCGTATCTTCGTATTCGCTGTTCTCTGGACCCGGGTCACGTGTATTTCTTCCCTCGATCCAAATCAAATATCGAAATACTCGAGTAAAACTGCAGTATAGGACGTCATTAACGCGATAACTGACCTCAAGAGTTTAATTACATTCGCGAGTACCCTTAGATCGTCCCATTGCGCAAACGATCCCAATAATGATCGGGATTCATTCGCGCAGTCCGTAATTTTCAATATGGATTCTCGCTCGAAACTGTCTGACGCGATTTACATAATACGTTCGAGCACGTGGGCAGGGAGTCCCAGGCTAGGCTATACATTGTAACGGCGAGACAATTACTTTGCATAGAAATATACCTTCCTGGAAAAGTGACGAGCGATTTATATCGGTTCACAATTTGTATACGTACAACGAGCTAGATGGATCGATTGGATCCGCTGATGCTGCGGCCATTGACCTTTGGTATCCATCAACTCCGGGATGAATGGAATTTCAACGACGGATCGTCCTGACGATTCGTTCGTTCCCCATAACATTAGGGATGGGCAGTTAATCCCTCACTCGTAGTATTCTAATTATTATTGTTGTTGTTGTTGTTATTATTGCATTTCTATTCGTCAATGTACGATATTAACTTTGTCTCTTTCAACTGTTTCAGAGTGCCGCAGAAAGCGAACCATCGTGTCGGCGATGTTGTTCCTTGGCATGGCGAACGCTTACATCATGAGGACCAACATGTCGGTGGCGATTGTCGCGATGGTCGATCACAAGGCCGTCGCTAAAATGGGAACATCCGAAATAATCGAATACGTTAATGAATGCAACAATACGGATTATCTACCGGTAAGTAATTGTCCTTGGTCGATGGGAAACGGCCGCGGGCATTGTCAGGAACCGAAACCAGAGCTCGGAAGTGGCCTCGGCTATATTCTCGCCAACCATTTTCCGTTGTAATGCATAAAATGAAAAAAAAAGGAAATAAATAAATAAAACTTCCGCGCTTCGCAAGCGGAATATAGAACGAAGACACATCGATAAGATATACCTCAGAAAAGCGATAACGGTTCAAGGCTCTCGGGGAACGGCTCTGACAATGCTCCAATGTCTGTACTACGACTTTACGACCTTTTCTTTCTGATACTATACGCGAAGTTGCATGTCGTTTAAAGAAATTCTTTTTTTTTTTTTTTTTTAAATTGTTAAAATATTTTTTTAACACGTTTTGTCTCTCGCATCAATGATTGAATTGAAGATGCGTTGATCCCGGCCGGAGCGACGAGGAGTTCACGACTCGGAAACAAAGGCCGCGGATCGTTAATAAGGCAGGATTAAGCGGACAGCTACATTGTCGCTAGTACAATTGCCGGCGTCTCGATTGCGCTAATCGTCTCGCATTACATAATGCCATGAATCGACGAACGAGAATATATATAAGTCGACGTAACGGCGCGAATCCGCCAACTTTGTTGGAACGAAATCATGACGGTCGTGTTTCTCAAACCTTCGTTTTTTTTATCGCTATTATTTCGCGCACGATAAGTGCATGCATATACAGACCTCGATGATAACGTCAATTACGACAGACATTTTGTAATCGATATTTCCGTCGCTTATGTGGATATATGCATTCTTCTTCCGTTCTTTTTTTTTTTTTTGTTTTTTCACGCAATGACCGTACTAATTTGACAATCGCGTCTTCCGTTACAGGTGGAGGATATTCCGAAGGCGGGCCAATTCGCATGGGACTCAAAACTCCAAGGTTTCATTCTGAGCGCATTCTTCTACGGTTATGTTATAACCCAGATACCATTCGCGGTGTTCGCTGAAAAATACGGATCCAGAAACTTCCTTGGGTTTGGCATGCTGCTCAACTCGCTCTTTGGATTGCTCGTACCGATCGCCACTACCTGGGGCTACGATTGGCTGGTTGCCGTACGTTTCGTGCAGGGTCTCGGCGAGGTAAGTAGAAGCTCGATGGTCCTCGATCGGCAATCCAGTGTACGCTGCTATATAAAAGAAAAAAGAAAAAATATACATATATATAAAGCGTCGAAGCACGGATTGGCCGCGATGAGACGAAACGAGACTGACACATATATCTATAATATCTACGGTCAACGTTACGTACGTGTACGTATACGAGTGAACGCAGATAACTCAAAATCGAAAAAGTTGGACTCACTCGTTCATTGTAATGCTTCTTTCTTTTCATCCAAAGGTTAAACTGTACATTATCACTGTTTTGTCGTCGGAGTTGTGCACGTATAGTCTGGACGGATGGCTTTTCGTTCGATCTGCTTTCGTCTTTAAAAGTCGCTGATTTAATCCATTTCTAATGTCTTGGACTCTGTTCTGTTACTGTTCGTCAAACAATATTTTTTAAACGTCAAACAATTATTATTTGACGTGATCCACGTTTTCAATCGAAGTCAAATTAAGGAATGCAGGAATTGTTTTAGGTTTTGTTCCAAGACTATTGATTATTCGGAGATATTTAAAAAAGAATATATTTTTTTTTTATTTCTATGATTTTTATTTTTGTTTTTTCTTCTTCGTGTTTCAATAGAAGACTTAAGTTGTACCTTTTTTAAATGGTAAAAACCGATTAGTGCTAGGCCACATCGACGTAAGTACAGATTAGGGTAACTTGAAAGTTTCGATCAAGACGAGTTTGAAAAGCAGTATCGAATGAAAAATCATCGTAAAAAATAAAACAGAGCGAACCAGATGAATTTTCACCAAGTCTTAATAGTGCACTCTTTTTACACTGGTCACCACACATTCTCACTACACATTAACCGATTCGTTAAAATGCAATCATTTTTCACTCGCTCATATGAATGTTGCTTTTATCATGGCATCGACAACCTCAACTCGTTTTCAATGTTTCACGTCGAAATTGACGCCAGTTGGCAGCAATCGCTGGCGAACCGTCGTAAATTCGAGAATGTCCCGAAGTTTTAAAATCTTCCAAACATTGCGAACAATACAAATGACAATAGTTCAACAAACAACAATTCAGGGTCGTATTTACCTTTTTTTCTTTTCTTTTTCTTTTTTTTTTTTTTGATCGATATTTTTTAGAAACTTTGAAAACGAGCTGTCGGTTATATAAGCTTCATAAGATATTGTCATTAATTAAAAATAAAATTAAGCTTTTCTCAGATAATCAGATGATGTTTATAATAAGATTATAAAGGGTAGGGGGTGGGCGTTAAAAAATGATTTGCCTCTATGAAATTCCTTCTCTGAATTTGTCACGTTAAATGCGAAAAGAAAAAAAAACAAAAAAACAAAAACGTTTTCAAACAATTCCAGGCAGCACGGTACGTCTTTAAAATGCCACTTAGCAAGACACTGTTTGATAAATGTTGCAACGCGATGCATCAGGATGTTTCAATGAGAATCCTCGTATAGACGAAAGTGAATATTTAAAAAAAAAAAGTTCTTTGTTTGACTCTTCCAGTCATTACTTCTAGTTATTGAATTTCGAAACAGTTTTTGTTCGGACGATTGGTAACAGTTAGCAACGATGAAGTATCCAATAGATTCAATGATCCAGCGCTTAAAATGTACGTTTAAATGTTTATAAATGTGGTACGGTGACGTTTTAACGACATTCAGTGCTGCTGGGTGTGGCTAAAGAAAAGACGAAAAAAAAATAAAAGCTCTACGTCGAGATGGTAACTCTGCCCCGATTATTCGTTCACACTCCCGAGAGAAGGCAGTTGATTTTTCGAATGTTAGACGAACATTCATAAAAATTCAGCGCAAGTCAACGATGACCTTAGAGGAAAATCATTGTCATTAAACGAGTGCGAATGCTTTCTTTGATTGTTCGGGTGTATTTCCCCCTACAGGAATCGGTTATACCTCTTACAGGGCCCGATCGTGCCGTGTACTCATGCGCTGCTAGCCAGATGGATTCCACCAAATGAGAGGAGCAGAATGGGAGCCTTCGTCTATGCCGGTAAGTCGATAAGTTTCATTCAATGTTTCTTTGTTTCCTCAACAAACAAAACAAACAAACAAACAAACAAACAAACAAACAAACAAACATGACGAACTTTTACTAATCATTACCTTCCATTTGCAATTCCACAGGTGCTCAATTCGGAACGATTGTTTCTATGCCGCTGAGCGGCTTTTTGTCCGAGTATGGCTTTTCCGGAGGCTGGCCGTCGATCTTCTATATTTTTGGATGTATTGGTGCAGTTTGGAGTGTGATATTCCTCTTTGTCGTCTACGAAAATCCGGATTGTGATCCTAAAATATCCCAAGAGGAGAAGGAATACATCGCACGCTCGCTAGGACGCACCGTGAAAGGCGGCAACACAACCGCGGGCTCAGAGAAAAAGCCAGAGGTATAAATGACGATTCCATACTGAAAACATACTTGTAAATGCAATATCGAAATGTTGACGTCGTATTTCCGATGTCGTTCGGTGAATCGTAATTAATGTAAATTTTCATTGGTTCTTCAGAAAATACCAGTACCGTACAAATCTATCTGCACATCATTACCGCTACTGGCAATCCTGGTCGCCCATGTTGGACAAAACTATGGCTACGAAACCCTCATGACAGAATTGCCGACATTCATGAAACAGATTCTCCACTTCGACATTGCGGTCGTAAGTATAACTGATAATAAGCGGCGAGATTAACCGACACGAATATATAAATGTCAAGGCAAAAAGTAACATTTTATCGATTAATTTTCCAGAACGGAGCTGTCTCGGCTCTCCCTTACCTGGCTATGTGGCTAATGTCCTTTGTCTTCGCGCACTTCGCCGATAAGCTAATCTCCAATAAACGATTCAGCATCACTACCACGCGGAAGATCCTTAACAGCATCGGACAATTCGGACCGGCGATCGCATTGGTCGCCGCCTCTTTCACCGGCTGCAATCGTATTCTGACAGTTGCTTTGTTGACAATCGGCGTTGGTCTTAACGGAGCTATATATTCTGGATTCAAAGTCAACCATCTGGACCTTTCACCGCAATTCGCAGGCGTTATGATGGCTCTCACTAACTGCATGGCCAATCTTGCCGGACTCCTCGCACCCATCACCGCTGGACACATCATCGCTGGACACGTAAGTTTGATTTCTACTTTTTTCTTTCGTGCATACTTTTCGAATTGACTGAAATTTCATTATTTTTCCATTTATTTATTTATTTATTAAAAAAAAATAATAATAATAAAACGAAACGAAAATGTTTCCTTCGATGTCTACCATTCGAAGTCTACAGCAGACGCGCGACTTCCGTAAATATTCCAGTGAAATTTATGTAATCACTTGGGGAGGGAAAAATTGTAGACCTCTTTGTAAGGACTTGATTAAGGAAACATACGATTTGAAGGCAGAAAGACGCGTTGCGCTAGTCCATCATTATACACCTGAATAGAGTGCACCCGAGACATTCGCCTTGGACAGTGGCGCATATGCGGCGCCATCTACGGTGACAGACGGAATTTGAAAATTAATAACTCGTCATCCGCATGCATCAGCGTCCAGGGCGAATTTTCATTTCGTAAATTTCCTCACAGACTTATTCTTTTCATATCTTTCCAAAAGTACGCCCGAAATAATCATACCTCGCGGACGTTTCTCGGGCAAAATCTTTAATTGAAAATGTTCTTTTGCAGCCTTCACAAGCTAAATGGATGACGGTCTTCATGATCTCTGCAACAGTCTACGTGGTATGCGGCATCTTTTACATCGCATTTGGCAGCGGTAATCGACAAGCTTGGGACGTCGTAGAAGAGAAAGAGGAAGTGCCAGTAGTAGTAGAGGTAACCCAGAAAACCGAGCTAGAAGTCTCAGTGAAAGAAACCCAACATTAACGAAACTTGCCGATTCCCCGATAATACATTGTGCGACGAAACCCGGCAGTAATTCCAGTCTTTCATCTTGTCGTCGTCGTCGTCGTTGTTGTTGTTGTTGTTGTTGTTGTTGTTGTTGTTGTTTGTTCGTCAGTTTTGCCCAGAATTACGAGCAAACGCGACGTACAGAGACTTCTTACCGCCGTGTATCATCGCACATTTTATTTCGGGGAATGAGGGGGTGCGTCCCGACGTCATCATCGGGATCATAAAGTCCCACATCACTTTATTTATTAATTTCCATTCATTCCCTTCATTTTATCTCGCAAGATAAGAGAACAAAAGAAGAAGGAGGAGCAAGCCCAGTAAACGGAAAGGTATTCAAGTTTCAATAAAGGAACTGATTGGAACAAGTTAGGATAAATCGCGATTGGTCAAGATGACCCAATCGCTACACTTCTCTATCAGTTTATATCCCGTTCAATTCCTTTAGTGAATCTTTAATGCATTTTCGTTTACCGGGTAGTAGGAGTTACGTGAAAGCCGATTACATCTTTATACATCCGAGCAAGCCGTTGCGAACCTTTCGTTTTGTCTAATCTTTTATTTTTTCGATTTTTGTTGTTGTTATTTTTTTTTTTTATATATGATATATATTACAATAGTCGTGCCACGCGTACGTGGCAGCTGGTGATTTATGTGGTGAGTGAGACGATGAGATTACGAATGGTTGGACGAGTAAATGAGACACCGGTCTGCTAGACGGTAACCGTGACTTTGACGAAACGAACCTTTCACGCGTCGTACGCGAACACAAATTAGGAATTGTTGTTAAACAGCTACGTGTTCAGCGCGTTCGGTGGAAGGGCCACCTCGGATAAAGGCGATGTCCGGATCAGCGCATCGAGCAATCGCGAATCCTGACATTGGCGAATGTACTAAACGCGTGTACAATTCGATGTTTATCGGGGCACGGTTGGTTAATACGCAATTGTGATCGTATCGGAACTCGGTCCCATGCAGATGTATACGCCTCCAACATAGTCAATGCCAGTTCTGTCTTATTATAGGGACGAGTAGCGACATGTCGCAGATTCGGAGACTTTGAACGATACGGATATATCTGTATGAACCGAGTGCATACATTAATCGTGTTGTTTTTGTTTTTTTTGTTTCGTTTTTTTTTTTTAATACAGTGTCGTCTAAGTCCGTCGATGATGAATGATGATGATCGAGAGAATGATTTACCAAAATGTCGTGAGAGCGAGAGCGGCGAGATGACACTGTCGTGATGAAATTCAACACAGATTTTTTAACGCGAGACGCGTCGATTCGTGAGGCTGACGGTCCTCGCGCACGAAATGGCCTCGTCGAAGTTTTAGGCGGGCGTTTTGCGCACGTGGGCCTTAAGGGGGTTCTAAAAGTAGAACACACTCAGACCCACCGAGCTTTCCAATGATAAATGCACAAATTAGAAAAGATTTAAACTTAAACTCGGAACTTTTAGAAACAAATTATTTCTCTTTCTTTTTTACAATTTCAGAAGGTTTTTTTTCTGCTGGTACTTTTAAAAAACTCAATAATCATTATTAGACTTGTCTCGTTTCGAGATTATAGGTATGTGCTAACTCATTAGAACCCCCTTTCGGGTTGCATTCGCAGGTAGAGCACATTCGGTCCGAGTGACGCCTCTCGTCACGGTTCTTATAAATGAATAAGTCGGATGCACGCGTCGACTTCACGTGCGAGTGCATACCCCCAATCGAATCGTTTAAAATGCGAATCTTCAATCGACGTCTAGACAGCAGTATTAGGGTAGAGCGCCCCACGCGTTCGTTACTCGTTATAGGACACCGTGCGTACCGTCTCGAGCAAAAGAGAACGAGGTACCTTGTAAAAAAAATATAAAGAATCAAATTTGTTGGAAGAACCTGATGCACGGGGGTTGTGTGCTCGTGTACGGATACACTGACCAGTAAACGTGAACTTATTGAAAATTATTCACGAGCTAAATGAAGGTATTGATCAGAACAATGGGGAATTATTGAATACTTGTTAATGATTCGTCCATTGTTCTCAATCCCATCTTCCAATGTGGATTAATGTTCCGTTTACTGGATGGCCCACCTCCATCGCGGGTTTATTTCGAATATGAACTTCACTATCGAGAGTGTATGTGCACGATCACACATTTTTTGCTTTTGTACCGAATCGGTATACAGGTTTATACCTGTTCACATTAATGTTTAATATATCGGTACGCGGGAACGGTCGCGCTCATAAGCACTTTTGTAGATATTTACACTTAGAATCACATTAAGTTATAAAACTTAGATCAATTGATTGTCATTATTTATACATACATATGTTTCCGAAGCTATCCGACGAGAAAGGATATACTTGTCCGCCGATTACGAAATGTGGTATACACATCGCAGTATCATTCGCGAATATTTGTTGAATGCATTTTTTTAAAAGGAAAAAGACGAGCGAGCCCGAGTTAAAGTCTAATTGCGAGCGACGAGAGCGAGATAGAATAAAAAAACAAAACAAACAGAATGCCCGAGTCTGCCGAATCGTTACGAAGAATGTGTAACAATCTTAGTGATGGAGTGAATGATCTTTGTAATTTTGTATACGTCGATAAAATCGCTAGTCCTTTTTCGATTCGACTCGGTAACTTGGTCTTCGTATATATTCCCTGGAGCAGTTGACGTCTATTTGTCGGGACATTTTGGATTTATGAGGACCGTAAATTTACCTACTAACTTGGGGACTCTTTTGCGCAAACATCGTCACGTGGTCGTATGATAATTAATTGACAAATGAAAAAAACTCGCAGTTGCCGAGTCCCCTTATGAGTCCTCGCAACTGCCCCAAGGGTGTGTATGTGTGTGTGTGTGTATGTGTGCGCGCGCGTGCGTGTATAAGACTGATTCTCGATGAGGAGTCAGTGCAAATGAGCAGCGCGAAGGATCTCAATGGTCAGTTTTAGTAAATATTCATCGCTCGTCGTCTTTATTGATTCTCGCAATCAGCAGACATTTCGGGGCGCGTCAGGTCTACGGGGCAAT
>JAPYZR010003911.1:0-13267 GCA_030522945.1 Trichopria nigra
AATTTAATAAATATGATTTACATTCATTGGACAAAATTGAAGAAAAAAATGTTTGGGAAGCTCAGTTGACGCTGGAGTCTGTCGAGAACTACCTTAAATAGTGTGAAGAACACTTACTGAATTTTTTTCAAAAATGTATGGGGGATCGATAGCCACGTCATCTCCTGGCATAAGTTTAGTGTATTTGAATAACTCCTTTTATTGATTATTTTTTAATGGATTTTAATGGATATCCATTTAATGGATAAATATTTTCCATCGAAGAAATGAACTTGTAGCCCAGAAGCCGAAATTTAGTACATTATTTCATTATTTGGCTACAGTTATTAAGAATTATCGTTTTCGTATAGATGTTACAAGAATCAATCACAATATTCGTTTCTTCTAAAGGAAAGCACTTTCAGGATTGGCAGACTTTGGTTGTAATGTCGCCAGTACAGTTTGGACACTTCATATTAGGATAAACTAAACATTTCCTTCAATGTATTATTTACGAGGTTATGTAGTTTTTTTTCTTATAAACTTTCTATTTGTACGCTTCAATAGTAACAATTCAAATTAAGGAGAATTAAGGGTTAGATTACGAAGCATATTAATATAATATTGAAAAATTTTAAATTCATGCGATGGAGTGAAATTTATGTCTCAATAAAAAAATAATAAAGTCTAAAATTACCAATAATAACAACAATTTTAAAATACTAAAGCAATTTCTACCCGGTTAAGTTAATTTTGTTAATCAAATATTTTTGTATCCAATAAGCTTCCCTCATGCGGTCCTTGTCATTGTGAAGCTTTACTTCAGAATTAATAATCAATCGTTGATTTTTTTTCAAAATGGGGTACTCGATGGTGTGGTCCCCTTATTTTTATGTCACATTTCGCTTAAACAATCATACTCTGAAAAATATTTATGATCATTAGTGTATCAGTTACGAATAATTTGGAATGAATAGGTGACAGTTGCACCGATCTGCACAATTAAACAATTTTAGCACAGAAGTCAGTGGGTACGTATACAACAATAGCGACATACGCGATTATTTCAAACGGTAACCGAATGAACGACAAACAATCGACGAAACAGCTAACAAGACGAAATTCTCACTGAATCGCTCCGTTCTACCGTTCTTTCCCACCGGCTCCTTATTAAGACATGGAAGCGACTTAACGTCTTCTTCTCCCGTAACTTGACCGTTTCGAGTGTCTCTTTTCCGTCTCTTCTTCTCTGAAATCGTGCGCGAGGTTTAGAATGATTCGCCGTTACTCGACGAACGACTTATCTTTTCTTTTTCAGATGCGCCCTCGGCTGGCTTTGACCCTGTCATGTCGCTGTCCGTCACTGCCTACCAAAATTACCCCAAATCATCCAGAACATGACCCGACTTGCGCTGGTTAAAAATTTGCATATGACCTCTATTCATATTTACAGGAATGTTTAATGATAATAAAACAGTAGTGACTACAATTGATTTAAACGTGTATAATATAAATGTTAAAAAATTAATTTAAAAGTTAAAAAGAGCCAAAAATGTAACTTTCAGTAGACCTTCAACATCAGAATTTACGTCTACGAAGAAAGGTTGGTCAAGCAAAACGACATGCTTCAGCTGATGTTTTTCGAATGGTTACGCCCGTAACAGGACCTCCTGTTTTGATTGTCTTATCAGGAAATTTGTAGTTTCTAACATAATATTCTTTTCCAATTCTTTTCCAATCCGTTTTGATATCCTTCAAATCTTTTCAATATTTGTAAAAATGACATAAGGTTGGATTCCAATGAATTCTTCAAATTTTATTTGTACTTTATACAGAACTTTTACAATATTTGCAGATATTTGTGTAAAATTCATCCGAAAGACTTGGCTCATTTCCCTGCAAACAAAAAATTAAAAATTTTGAATTAATAATGGTCCTTCGGCAACCAATCTTAATCAATCTGAAACATTCTTAAAGCAATTTTTTGAAAATGAAAGCTTTTCGTTTCCTGGGTTCGGAAAACCCAATTTAATAAATTTCTTCGAGAATGAACTTTATGCTATATAGATCAAAATAATGTTCGAAACGTAACATTTTTATGGTTAAGTCGTAAGTCCCAACTCTTAAAAGTGAGTGAGTTGAATAAATTTATTGACTTAGAATTTACCATTCTAAAAAATGTAAGAATTTTACGTGAACGTTAATGTAAAAATCTAGGAAAATAATCATGTTATATGTAGAAACTAATAATAATGTAGAAATATCTTGAATTTATTATAAATCTCATGAAAAAGTTCACTTTTAAGAATAATATATTTGATCAATAAAGCGTACATGCATCCATTTTCTTATAGGCTTTACAATGCAAGGTATATAAGAAGGAATATCAACTGAAGAAACTTTAGCTTCCTTAAATTACATCTGATTACAAATAAATGATCACTTACATATAGGTACAATAGATTTTATATTGTATGAATGGATGTGAATAGAATTTTATTTCAAAGGCGTCTGAACGTTGACTCTCTTTGTATAATTAGTTGAAGTTCTATTTGGGCAATTCTATAGAAAGATGTTCATAACGGCATCGTGAACACGCTAAATTCGAAAAAAACATTATCTCATACAATTTACCTGCTAAATTTTTCGAACAGTTAAATCCACAAAGACTGACGAGATTAACATTCACGAAAAGATGTTTCTTACATCGATAAAATTCGCATGTACGTGCGAGTCAAAATATCCGTTTACCCTTGCAAGAAGCTATTTGCGATTAAAGTAGTTCGGTACACGAAATCGCAGGAAGATAATCCTGTCTAATTTTATTTTTTTACGGATATTTTTAATTTTTTTAATTCTTATAATAATCAATTTTTAAATCTCTATTTTGTCAATGGATTATTTTCATCAAGAAATATTCTGGTATTGTAACAATGAATGATAAAATCAGTGAATTTGATATGCTGAGAAAAAATGTGTAAATGACTAAATATATTTTGTTTCTGATAAATATACTAAATTTATTTGCACTGCAATGTTCTATAGTTAACCCAACTAAATTTTGTTTGGAGGATCTACAGGTAGTTACTTATTGTTGGCATTGCCTAAGTAAAAATTCGCATAAAATAGTAGTTTTGAGTGGACCGTGACGTAATTAAAAATTAACAGGTCGATGATGCCACTGTATTCGTCGTTATATATGTATATTGATGTTCGGAATTCGCAATCAGTTTCTGGCCCATTCCCGATGGAAAAAAAGAATCGCACGAAGTAACGTCATCATCGGCGATTGAACACGGGCCGATCTGTAACATCAGTACAAAAAGAATCTGTTATCTCGTTTCTCGTCGTTTACGTTGCATTGTCGTACCTGCGAATTGAATGTTATCAACCGAGCCTGAAATTTTCGATCGGCCTCTGGAGTTTTATCGTTCTTTTTTACCGTCGGAATCTCATTACGCTTTTTTTCGGCGTCTGGTAGGTTAATGCTTAGTTTGAAAATTAATGTATAACAGCACCTCGATGGTTTGATCGATTTTTTAATGGCGGTTTAAGATGCGGATATCTCAACAATTTGAGCGATGTGAATGAACCTGATGAACGTTAAAAAATCGATATGCTCTACAGTGTTTAGTAATTTTTAATCTCTCCAGTAAGAATGGAATTTTTATTTTTTTAAATGTATTTTATATTGTTATAATTATTCATAAAAATTATCTATTTTATTTCTTACACTTCTATTTTTTACCCGTTGCCAAAACTGAATTTTACAATTTTTCAAATATTGATAGAGATTATTATGCCATTAACTTTATACAGAGTACATACGTGAAGTTCATTTTTTTCAGTTGTAATAAAATTAAAGTACTTACTATACTCATTGAATTTAATATCAAGATTTGTCGAAAATCGATTACCCTTAAAAAATACTATAGGATTCTGGAAAATACAATAAAGAAAGTACTGGTCGGCAATTGTCTCTGATGCAAGTATTTTATTATTTAAGTAAAGTTTCCTTACGAATCAAAGCTGTTCAAAGAGATTCAAACATACAAAAACATATACGTGCAAGCAGTTAATAAATAAAAGAAGTTTGTTGCAGTTATAAAAATGTAGAAACCTGATGAAAAAAATCACATCACGAGTTCTCTATGTATAGTTTGTGTCCATAACTCTAAGAAAAATGCACAAAAACAATTTAGAAAACTGTAGTTTTTCTATCGAGTTTTATGGTATATTTTTACGAGAAATATGTAAAAAAAAAACATTTCAAACAATTCCGCTTAAAATGTCTGCTAATCCGAATGAGAATGAGAGCAGTAAACCTCATCGATGCTTCCATAAGAGGTCCCGTAAATATGTCGATCTTTGTTCTCACTTTTTAACTCCAAAACAGTTAAAGTGTGTAATTTAAATATACTTAAGTATGTCAGTTTTCAAAAACGCGTAAATTTTCACACTTCTGCGGGCGTCAAAATGACTCATTAAAATATGGAACATTGAGGAGCGATTTATCCGTATTATTTTCACACTTTCATTTGCAGTCGATGTACATATTTAATACATGACAATATGTTTGTGGATAACTAGTATTAAAAATTGTAATAAGTTCAGATCAAATTCAATCTCGGTTCTCGCTTTATTGAAACATATATGTATATGTTTCAATAAATATACAATAAAAATATATCTAACCAGATTTTTTAAGATCTATCACATCTTCTTACAATACATCTGCTTAGTAACACCAGATTATGTGATTTCATTTTGATCTAAATTATGATCACAATAAGAGTCAGCAAAGTCGGTATTTTTTTTTCTATTATATCAGATATTAGTATATAAACAAATTATTACATATTGTGTTTTTAAGCATTTACTGACTTAATTAAAATTAAAATTCTTCAACTTCTCTAGAAAAATACAGGATTATATAAACTTTCTTTACTTTTTAACGATTTAATTGTTATCAACGTATATTTCAATTACGCGATATAAACATAAAAAGTAACAATTTCAAAATGATCACATTCAAATTGAACACATTCTTATCTTTCACGACACTTATTGAAAGAGCGTATATATACGTATGCTTGTAGAATATGCAATTGTAGATTTGCTAAACAATTTTTATTGTTTTACGTTATCGCCAGTCGTAAAGAATCAGATTATCTTCATATGAGAACTCGTTGCGCAAGTACCCGTCGATTATAATTTCATTCAGGGACGTAATCCCTAAAACTTGTTAAATTAAAAAAAAAAAAATGGTAGAATTTCCCGTTATATTCAGGAATGGCGTTCAACGTTCATTTTTTCATAGGACGACTTGAATGTCGTACCAATACTCCAGGGACCAAGTTAGTTTAAGTTTTAATCATCTGATAATAAACTTTTATGATAATAACTTAAGTAAAAAAGTTTAAGGAATCGTTTGTTCAAAAATAATGTAACTTTGATTTTTATAGCGAATATTTAAACCAGTTGCAGAGCAGTCTGTCCTTGTACTACTTAATCATTCCATTCGCGGTTTAGGATTTTTTGTTATTGTTGAATACGTAATTTAGCACTAATTAAAAATGATGAATTATTTAAAAATTTTATTTATTTTTTCAGGCATATGTTTCGAAGTCATGTAGAAATTTTCATGTAGAATTTTAAAGGTGTTTGCTCAAAAGTAAATCGACTTTTAATTAATTTTGATTAAATTTTTAACAGTGAATTCAATAATCTGTATTTTAATTGTCGACGTATTGGGTAAAAATTGCCATACCTAATCCATTGATACCCTCTTCCCTACTATAACATGATTTTTTTTGTCATTTTTTCTGTGCTTTATTACTTTCAGCATACAGGCCAGAAAATGGGTAGAAACTACCATCATTTTATACATTTTTGCACCATGACTGACTCCACGATAGAGTGAAATTTCACTCCGAGAAATTTAAAGAGTATATAGAAATCTTAAAAAACATCTTCGGAATAAAATGTGTCTCTTTCTTTAGGTCCACTGTCGCACCTTATCGCACCTTATTAAATGTATTCATAGGAGTTTTCATTTTCTTCTCTCTATATCTGTATATAAGTAAAGTCATAGCGTTTTCATTTATTCGGATACTTGAATATTCTATTAACATTTTTTTAAAACTACTTGCGTAGAACCAAATCTGCTATTATATATACGTAATCAAGATAGTTGAGGAAATTACGTAGAAATACATTTTTATATTTGCGGTAAAATCCAAGACTACACTTGGTACAGAAAGGTAGCACCTTAAAAGTAGTTTTGATGGTAGTATCACGATAAGGCAAAGATTAAATCAAGTAAAGATTGCACCGCTATATTTTCGCGATAGTTCTTCCGATTATTTTATGTACGTACTTCACATTCCTTACGCAATTTCATTATTTTTTTTTTTTTCACTGATCGAGGGTAGTTTGCTGATAAAGAGACGTGGTAGTTCGGTTGTTATTGCCACCACGTGCAGGTTATTACTTGCTATCTAACAATTTATGTGACAGATCATAAACAGTATTTTAGCTGCGGGCAAGAACCTGCTACACATGTTTCTGGCATTTTTATTTCTCAATAATAGAAAAATGAATTATTTACTTGTAGTACTAAACAATATTAATGAAATTAACTATATTCCTCAAGATCTGAGAAAAACGAGACTAGAGCTAAGTATTACTTAGATTATGAGGAAACGCTGTGGATACTGGTCTTAAGGTGGTTCTAAAGTAGAGCAGTTACCGACCTAACCTCAAAACAGGAAAAGTATAAACAAAAAAGAATTGAAACATTTTTTCAAAATTTGGACTTTGTAAGGGTGATTCTACATAACATATACAATGTTCAAAAAATTATCGCTGAAAGTGGTTAAAAATTAAACGAGAATTACCCGAAATAAATTATTTTTATTGCTGGTATAAGAGAAAATAATTTATTTCGGATAATTCTCGGTTAATTTTGAACCAATTTCATCGATACTTTTTTAAGGATTGTATATGTTATGTAGAATCACCCTTCCAAAGCCCAAATTTTGAAAAAACGTTTCAATCACTTTTCTTTTAAACTTTTATTGTTGAAAAACTCGATGGGTAACTGTTCTACTTTAGAACCCTCTTAAAAACGAATTGGATTTGCTACAATTATTTGATGGATTTTATAGTTCCTCAATTAATTTTACAAAAAGTGCAGGCACAATATATTTTCAGTAATTCAACTATTTATAATTATTATATATATAATTTAGGTTAGGTCCTGTTTAGTTTTGTATTAAAAAATTCGATATCAAAACATTTATGCCAGAATGCTCATGATAGTCTTATAAATTTGACTTTGTAGTTTATTTGAAACATGTGAAAAAATGTTATTAGTTTCTTGAAGAGGCTCCACAGAACACAATGCAAAGGAAGTCTGGTTAGAATTTGGTGTAAAAGTCGAGTGACATTAAACAATGTTTAGTTCATTTATGGTGTTAGTTATTGCTTTCAAGCTCAATAGGGGAATTGTATCGCCTATTGTAAAGAAGTGATGTTACCAGTGCACATCGACATAAAAAGTAGACATGACTACACTAATTGTCTGTATTCAAATAAATATTAATGTACTTCAAAGAATGTCGACTTATTGTCAATCTTTTATGGTTCATTCCTTTTCGCCAAAAATATGGTTTTTTTAATTATAGAATCCTAAGTGTTGGCACACAAGGCTCGGTCGACCGCAAAGTAACAATTATGTAACCTCTACCTAACATTTATGTAAGAAATAATCAAGACATATTTGTTACATAATGGATACTTATTGTGTCCTGCTGGGAGGTTTGCACTGTTAAGTTTACATATGATTTATCTACTTGAGATGCCTCAATTACTGCTTATACAAATTCGAAAACATCAAAGTTACGTAACCTAGTACAACTTAGCATATAACAGAGACGTCTAGCCTGTCGAAGTCATATGGTTGGATCTTCAAGACGTGACGTATTGAAAACTTCATTTCTGAAGAACTTGGAGATGACAATTAGGAAGAGTCGTGCGAGAGATAGGTGTGAGTGAAGTGTGAGTGAGAAAGGAAGAGAGAGAAAGAGAGAGAGGTCGACGGAACTAACGCCCGAGATAACGCGAGATCACAGAAGGTCACTCTTCGCACCGCGAGGTCTTTGCTCCTGTGCGCGTCATACTCGTAGTGTCTTTAACAGCTCGCACAGAGTTATATCGCGAATAACTCGTTTTCTTCCATTTTAACCGCGAGCGAATGTATACATATATACAGAGTGCGTATAGTGGATGCTGCAAAGACAACTAACTATATACGACGGCATTCTCACGGGGTCCCACTCCCCCACGGGGCAATCGCATATACGCACACCAACCCAACACCTTACAGCGAAGTTAAGGGATTAACGCGTTTAAGCGCGCAGGGATGATGGTCGTGTTTACGTCGCGAGAGGGCATCCGCTATTGCACTGGGAGTGCAAAAAACAAGAGCCGAATTAACGAAGCGACCATGCGGAATGACGGAGAGAGAGAGCAAGAAAAAGATAGAGGTGGCGAATAAGTGTTAGCGAAAGAGAGGAATAGAAAGAAATAGAGAGGAATAGAAAGAAAGAGGGAGAAATAGCGAAAAACCCGAGTTTTACGTAAGTTAAGTTTCGCGGGGACGATTACAAGCCGCGGGCCGTGCTTCCGAGAAGACGGGGAAATTGTACGCGTTCGGAAAATAAAATTTCGTTTTTGCAGGCCGACTTCGAATTTAATGACATTCCGGGATATTTTCTCTCGGGGCCGTTGAATGGTTTTTGTGTTTATTTATCGGGCGAGGCGGTTCATTATTATCGGAACGGTGCGGAGTGAGCTTGCGCGTTCTTCAGCGCCTTCTAAATATGGCAGAGTTCTTCATTTGACCAACAGGATATACGACTACTTTGTGGTAACGTTTGTTATCCATTTTCTTTACGTTCCTACTCGCTGAGACTAACCTAAGCGGAAAAGAGCATAAGAGAGGAATTAGCTAAATGCGGAAACAAACTGCAGAGACAATTTTTCACGCAACTTTGCTTGCAAAATTATGCAAGTTTTTCAGTTTATGACATTTGTTTGTATTCTACAATAATTTTTATTTCAGATTTCAGAATAGCAAAGTTTCGTGAAGACAATGTGATTTAGCTGCGTACGACGAAACGTTTTGGAATTTATACTGGATCGAGTAAATGATTTGGGAAGAACTGACATGTTTAAGTAATTCCATATCCTGATGATGAAAATTGAAACACACCACGCATTGTCGGGTTCTTCTGTTTTTTTTTTCCTGAATTACTTCATATCTTCGGGACTGTTTCACCTTGTGATGCATCCTATAAGCAGAGGGCTACTCATGATGACTTTTTTGTCCAGTCAGGGACATTACCACAACATCTAATTATTTATGTGATGCATCCATATCCATCTGATGAAACAAAATATATATTTTCTAAGTGGAATTCAGATATACTAGCAGTAGATAGCTGTTGACGTGAAATACGTCAGTTCTGATGAAGAGTCATTTTCATCTGTTTATTGATGTATTTTCAGAGGATGTCGGAACTCACTGCACAAAAGACATGAAATCGAACGATTTTGTGGATTTTACTATATGTCCTCTTATTGGCACGATTTCAAGTTGTTCTGCATTTCTCTCAGAGAAAGTCTCTAGAGGGGGTACCATAGATCTTTTTTTCACGCGAATTTTACTTCATCCGGACCATGAGTTTGTGAAACTGAAATGCAATATGTACATCGAAATTGGCATCAATGTAAACAAAAAGTTTGGATTTAAATAAAATGGACATTTCATTTTTCGGACACTTTACCTTCTATGATAATTAACGTTCCAGTTATTTTTAATATTTATATGTTGACTTCAGTCTCAGGTCGCCTGCGAGGACGAAGTTGTGCTTGATGTTATAAAAAAAAAGAATAATTTAGAGACTGAAAAAAAAAGTTTCGAGGATATGGCCACAATAAGATTACGCCTAACGAAACTGTACGATTGTTTAGAAAACACCCAATGGCATCAAGTGAAAAACATGAAATACCAAAAGGTATGAAAAGATATTTATCGAACGCCGCCAACTTGACAGCGTCAAATACCAAAAGATCTTCCGACACAACCGATAAAAAGACAATAATGTATACGTTACGTGTTAAACCTCATTCACGGCCAAGTGCGAAAAAGCACACAAGTGCGTGCGCGCTCTTAAGTTTTCCCCGATTCCCACGATAAAGAAACATTCTAGCATCTGAAAATTCTGTAAACGTGGTTAAATAGACATTGATGGTCCTGGATACGGGTAATGCAAGTATCGAGTCGTATATACGCGACATCAACAGTAGCCGTACTACTACATTAGCTCTAACTTTATCGACGCCGATACTGGTCTCTCACGCTGTCGTCCACACCATGAGTAAAACCTGCCAAAGAAGTGGTTGATTTCATTGGCAAAGATCGGCACATATTATTGGCGCGTACTGTAAAACACGGAGGTATCGTTTTCAAGGTACCGCGCTGACCAAAAGAATGAATCGAGATTCCGACGTGTGGAAATTATCGCAGTCATCCATCTCATATTTCTGAACTGGTACACTTGACTGAAATGTCCGAGGAAAGGTTGACGCGTAATACTCGGTGCGTCTAGACGTAAGTGTAAGTTTATCATCTTCATTGAAAATTCTTCCTTTTTCTGCTCCTAATTGAAAATTTTCAATTAAATGTTGTTGACATTAAATATTATTAAAACCAATGGAAATTGATTAGTTATCAATTATTTTCATTCACCCCATTAGGTTTGCTATATGAATTCACCACTTTTGTGGACTAATTCCGAATCAATGACTATTTAATCGATAATCAATCAAAATGGCCATCTTATCAGGAAGCTTCCGTTGCTAGAACCAAACAATCCAATTTGAAGCCATCACATTGTCAAAAAAAAGTCAATGCCACTGTAATGGCGACAACGTTGAGAGGTTTTTAAAGTGGTTTTACCACAGCTGAATAGTTACGGCATACGACCGTTTTACTGCTTACCGTGTTACTCGGGAAGTGAAAAATAGTTTAACCCAACACTCATTCCATTTCCTCATATACCGGTCAAATTTTTTTCACCGCCTTTACAGTTTGCTCATAATTTATCTATTTTAAGCGCAGTCGCGCTTCCTGAATTCACTTCTCCTTCTCTCGCGTTCGGCTACCGATTCTCGCTTCTTTTATTCTCTCTCTCTTCATGTACTATATATATGCAACTCTATTTCAACCTTTCGTCTTCTGCATCTTTCTCGGCGCCTCTTCCTTCCCTTGTGCGTGCAACTGCATATTTCTACTCCACATATCTACCAGTTCTGCGAATTAAGACTTCTTGCTCGCGTCGAAGAGCGAATAATGCCTTTTCTTATATCGCACTCTTCGTAAACCTGTCTTTTTACTATGTTCACCCTCGCACGGTTTTTCCCTTTGTTCCTTTCTCTTATATCCTCTATTTTCTTTCGCAAGTTTGTCTTTTTCACTCTGGCGGCCTCTCGCTCTCGCGCTCGAGTCGTCACGCTAATCGCAATGTATAGCGTCCTGTGCAGGTGGCGAGGTGTCGGAGTCACCAGTGAGAGGCGTGTCTTATGTATTCACAACGCCGCTTATCGATAATATTATATATTCACTGAAGACTGTTTTATTCAGGGGACGCCTGAAGAGTGGATTTTCAAGTGTCGTGTGGCTCAAGGAAGAACGATATATGTACCTTCGTGTCCATTGAGATCTATGCTTTTAATTATTGATGAAAAAGGAACCAGTGAAACGCACGTTCTTATGACAAAATGCAATTCAAATTCGTTACCCTAACAGCACCGAACCTTATGACAAAGTTAAGTAATGGTTGCTATAAGGTTGTCAATCTTATAGCAACATTACTTAACCTTGATATAAGGTTAGGTTAGGTTAGGGTAACGATTATGCATGTTCGCGTAAGATCACGCATGAATGAAGATGTTCAATCGTCTATAGATGTCTGTTATATTTCATCACATACGGGCAATTTCACGAAACTTTTCACCTTAGCGGTACAGGATTTATAATGTAAAAAGCTTCCATCTTTATAAGTGCTTTTAACAATGTTTATTATATTGTTGATGTTCTTTAAAATTGGTATAAGCCTCAAGAATGCCCAAGCTCATTACCCAACTTAAGGGCAGTTCGTAAAAATCAGTCACGATTCTGAATTATTAATTCTAAGGGATATATGAATATACATGCTCAAGAATAATGTTATTGCTTGGAATTATAAAAAAAAAAAAAAAAAATCAATGCTGAAAGTTAAAATTTTCATGGATTTGCCCATACATCGTACAATAATATATTTTACAAATCCTTTGAAATTTTAAAATTTCTATTCTTTTGTTATTGTTGTAGCTTTTCGCAGATATATATATATATATATATGATATGTACAAGATGGAAGATGTATGCGTAACTCATTGTGATTTACTGGATCACTAAAAATTTCTTTAAACAAGTTTGAGCGAAATTTTGCTACGTCTAGAGTAAACAGGGGAACTGTCATTTCTTCTGGAGTGAAATTTAGCTACAGAAGAAGCGACAAATTTGCATATTTTAAAACATTGGCAATATTATTTGTAAAATTACTACATAATTACTATGGAAGATACTTTTTTAATGAAATATTAATTACTCGATTAAAGTTACACATTTATTTTTGACTCGTCAATTTATTTTGCTTTGATTACCACACGTAAGTAATTTTGAAATTTGAAGCACATCGGAAGAAGAACTAGACACGGAATATTAACTAATTAGGTATATCGGATATTGATTTATTATTTGCAGCAAAAGACCCTCAAGAGGCTGAAATTCAATAATACATATTTTGTTTCAACATCCCAACATTTCAACGACAAAAGGAACAAATAAGAGTATTCAATGGCAATTGTTAAATAATATAATATCTGCCAGAATAAAATATCTTTCAAGTTGAGACTCAAAAGTATATTTAGATTTTCTTTTGCAATTCGTAAATAGTTGTTTTGGAAAATATATTCTTGAGAAGAATAACTCTCTACGAGTAATGGCACAATATCTACAATTTCAGAAAATCATCGCAGAAAAAGTTCTAGAAAGAATCATAACAAAAACTAGGGGCTTCGCCCCCTGGACCCCCGGCGCGCTTCGCGCGCAGCTCGCTTCGCTCGCAAGATTGTCCTGATTCGGCCCTTCGGGCCTCAATAACTGTATAGGCTTCGC
>JAPYZR010003912.1:0-17500 GCA_030522945.1 Trichopria nigra
CCTATATATGTTTCTGTTTATGTTTCATAAAATTCTGAAACAGTAACCGTATAAAACTTCGGTCACATTTACGGAAGCTTCCGAAAGAAATTTTTAACACTGTACATTTGCAGACTGCAACTTTAAAAATAGCGTTGATTTCATTGTCATCATTACACACGAGCATTTACAAGACATACTGAAGCAAACTGACACGAGCAATATAAACAATTTTAGTGTGGTTTTTTTCAACTGTCGATAAGTCAGAAAAATGTTTCTTAGATTTTATTTTTCCCTTAAATTCGTCGATATAAATATGTAAATTGTGTAATTTTTGATGGTATCAGTAAATTGACGTTCCGACGATTATAATGAATATGGGAGGTTATAGGAAGAAGATGAAGAAGATCCCATATTCATTATAATCGTCGGAACGTCAATTTACTGATACCATCAAAAATTACACAATTTAAATATAAACAATGCTAATAAACGTCATCTTTGCTGCGTTAAGCAACTTCACCAATTGACACCTATTGATTTTCTTGCATAATGGAAAATCAAAACCGTCTGTAGGATATATTCTACGCGGCATTATTTCGCAAAAATGTCGAGATTTCGCCGTGATGTATTTCATTTTATAATTGAGCTTCATTATTATTCTCACAATGTGACGGAACTTTATCAAAATTCCCGGTAATCTTCGTTGCAATCTTGGTAAAGCCTCGTTAAGCTTTTTAGTGATCGGAATAAACGATATCAGTCATGGCAACATCTACGGAACTCTCTTGATATCGTCAATTGAACGTCGCTGGATATTCAACCGTAAAACCCCAATTGAATCATAATTCAGAGAATGAATGATAAACACATCGTTCTGATGTCGTACACGGCAAAAGTACTATTCCCATGGCGTCTTTTTAAACTCTGCGGTTACGTGTGGCGAGTTTTACCAGTGAGTTTCAGAACATTTTTACAGGCGAATCGACCTTAGAAAGAGAATTTTCTTGGAGAATTCAACGTATGTTTCCAGCATATTACGTATATATAATTTATCTGGCAAGACGACACGTTACCGTCTTAAAATATAGAGTTCTGCGTCGTTGCGACGAATTAATAATGGATTGAAAAAAGCGAGGATCCCCCTAAAGCTTTGGACGGGCGCGTACGAATAAATCAAAAGGATATGCTGGCGGCTTACAGAAGGGTTTCACTCTTTTTTGTGCTTTATCCGTCCTTCCATCTGTTCCTCATGATCCACGCACACACCAAAGGGAAAACCCAGACGTCCCTTTTTCTCAGATATTTTCGCAGACTTCGCGGAATCGAGATGTGGCTGGGGTTTCAATTTGCACGAGGTCGACGACGAGGTCGTCATCATCATTTTTCCGAGTGTCGCGCGTTGCCCGCGGATCTCACGACTGGAAATATTCTAACGGACACCGGCGGTGTCCCGGCCGCAAATCTGGGTGAATGCATCCATGAGGAACAAGACGATGAATTATTCATTATTTTCATCTTTGCCGTTCAAGCGTGCCGAGTTGCGGAATATTACTTCAGCGGTTTCGAGCAATGAATAACTTACATGACGATCGGGGAGTTTCGGCTATTTTCGTAGCCCCCGGTTTGTATTCGTGCGAACGACACGGTCATTGGCGAGGAATGCTAGTCGAGTGTAGCCGGAATGGAACAGGTATGAAAGGGCATCATCATCTTGCCTGGAAATTCAAATCGTCTTTAAGATCATAACTTACAATAGAAGAAACTCCGAGTTTTGGTTGGCTTGCGTTATTATGGGATTGCGTCACGAGTGGACAAATTTACATATGTAGCCAGTTTAAAGAAATTAAATCAGCTAGAAATTGTGGGCATGTTTTTGGTAGATGGGAAAGAAAGAAGACATCATTAAGTTTCGTAATCTTCAAGAACCGAAAAGTTAAGGCCACAATCTGACCCCTCAGTAATGTCATAATATTGTGTGATAATATTGTAATAAAATCGTAATTTAGAATCCCGCGTTTTAAATAAAACTTCTCTCTACTTTTATTTTGATAGTCTTTTGGTTGCTTAGAAGATACGTTATCTCTTGTATTTTTATTTTAAATTAAGTACAATATAATACGCATAAACACACGATTCAAGGCGCAAGAAAGTTTAGACTTTGAAGAAATAGAAAGGTGTTGGAACGATGGTCTAAGAAATACACAGACCCTGGGTGCAATAGGCAGAATTCGGGCATCTCAAAATGCTAAACAAACAAATTCCTCTACAAAACAAACTCTTAAAGCATGAAGGAGAGGATAAGTTGTCGTTTGTTTTTAGAACGAAAAGGAACCATCACGAAGCTGTGCCTGTATTATTAAGACTATACAGTATATGCGTCAACGTACATTGAAATAGCCGACGCGAAAGAAGCGTATTCTATACGATGGGGTGTTTTGCGCACGCTCCAATGTTTTCAGCACGCCTTGTTAAAGCAATGCGAGAATGTTGGAAAATATTTGAATCGTATTTTTAGTATTCATTTCTTCATATTTTTTAAATAATCTTGACCTTAAGGAGACCCAGTAACCTTCAGTCACGAAGAAGTTTGCCTGGAAGCACATTTTCATCTCTCAGAATGTAGGTTTTGGGAACTAAATATGAATAATTGCTCGGGTACCATAAATATTGAGGGAAATGTATTATATTTTTGCACATATATTGCTGGAAAAGTATATTTACGTTGCTTCTCTCCAGATAACATCGCGATGAATTGTGGGAAAACTAAAAGAAATAGCCGACAGAAGCAAACTTTCCCGGCAAAATCGATATCAGATGCGTTAGGAATCCTTGCAGTAACGTTTGCAGGATCTTTATTTTCATCCTGGAGCCCATCGTATGTCCATTGTGACTTTCGCAAATAGAATGCCTTTCACCAAAGTCAAACGTACGATAATCCTCTTATGCTAACAACAACCGCGACGTGTAAGAGTCACCGATGAAAGAGAACGTCCAGGACAATGGAATTGTACGGCGACATCGGGGCTAGCACTCGAAGAATGTGAGTGTTACGACTTGAACGGCTTAATGAGGATGCTGTGTGGGTTTATTGAAAATCGCGCTATCTAGGACAAGACGTCAGTAATTTAGCGTGGCCCCTGCAAATGTTTTTTACCATATGACATTTCGTACCAAATACGGCGAAGATTGTAACTTTCGTAAAAAGTAAAAATTGCACGATGCTTTCTGGAAAGTTGGCTGCATCGGTTAGGGAGCCGACCTAGAAACTTTGTTTTACGGAAAATGGCGCGCGGAACTGGGTCAGAAGACATTTGATATATTTCAAAAGAAGAAGGCGCTTTTTCGTGCACCCCGAGCTTACAAATTGGACTTTGCAGAAACGCTGGCGCGCGAGCTGGAAATTTCACGATGTAAGAGCTGGACGCGAAGGAATCGTCGAATTCACAGTTTCAGCGAACTGGAAATCTTTGCTGGAAAAGAAGCGAAAGAGCTCTCGAGTTTTATCGGCAAAAGAGTCGAACCGTTTTGCGTCAAGGTGGTTCGCGATCTAGTTCAGAAGCAAGAAACTCTCTGCCAATCACTCGAGAAACTTGAACTCGGGCACCATTTTTCAAGTCTTTGAAAAATTCGTTAAGTAAAAGACACACATGACACAGATAGCATCGAACCGCGCGCGCCTTCGCGCAAGATCAATGACGCTATGTAGAATGCAGACCTAGTAACAAGGCGAGGGTCCGACGAAAGGAATGACGTAGCTGTCGGTGGAGCACGTTGATCACGCGCGTATGCCGTGTTTGTATAGACGTTACGTCTACTATACATATACGCATATGCTTCAAAACGGGAGTTTAATCGACAGTTAACAGGGCTCTGAACTCACTCTTGCCACAGCAGCTCTTCGTCCTCGCACGTGCTCCTCCGCCGCTATCATCGGACCGGCCGCTCTCGTCAACCTTTTCTATAGCTAGATGTTCAGTCATAGCGCGGTAAACGGCTCATTTTCTGTCGACTCTTGAAAAACGAAAAACCGGCAGTGAGGGTGCATTTTCGAAGGGTGAAAAGCATCGAGGTGTAAACCGGTACGGATGGGTCGACGTGAGCTTTTTCAAAAGTGCAACATACCGGAGGTAAATGAAAGGAAAACATTGCTGATGAGTGGAACTTGTAGGGGTGTGAAGCAACAGGCTGTAAAATATTAGCCAAGACGTTGTTGTCGCTTACACTGGTTACCAGTAACGCACGGACTAACGTCCGTAATGAAGTTGGCAAATATTACGGCTTTGCCATTCAGGTCTAACGGAAGGCCACGTTCAAATGTATTTTTTCCCTTATGTCCTTCTTCCTATCACAAGGGGATGTAATGAATGTTACTATGGCGGTTATTAGGACTGGACGATTTATAAATTATCAATTGCTACATTATCGTGGGTCCTAATCATGTTGGAGCGATACGGCATTTAGCTTCGTATACATATTTGTAAACGTCACGAGCGATACGGCACCGAGACCTATTTTACCTACGACTTAATGAACACGTCGATGTTTCGTGCAATTGGCCAAAGCCGCGCAAGAGCATATCCTGACTGTGGTTACGAAAACCTTTCCTCTGAATTTCTGCTACCGTAACAACTATCGCATTGTTGGTAATAACATGAGAGCGACGCGACGGTTAGGAAACCATGGCCTGCAATTCGCCACATTGTTTGATGGAGTATTTGAATACAAAGCTGATGCCGATTTTGGAACGACGTCAGTATAGTTTTCCTAAAATAGAGTTTGCTGATATTTGAATTCACTTCAAGGATTTCAGACTACATGCACGACTTTACGATCGTCTTGTTGCTGCAATTGTTTTGAGGGTTATACCAATTGATGGTAAAATAAAATTGATTCTCCTTTACGTTTACTTGGTGCGGTTTTATTTGCCATATTGATTGAAGCATATATTTGGTCACGAAACCTCTGCGAGTGACTTAATTATCGCGTTATTCACAACCATAAGAGAACAGCAAGTAGCGGGTCAGAATTAACGAACGGTTTCTTTATTCGCTCAGTCTTTCCAGGTGATAATGAGTCGTTGGCGCTGGTATTGTTTGGTAATCAGTGGTAATAGAATTATGGCGAGACTGGAGTTACGAAGACTGATTTTATGTCAATTGCACTGCGCATTTTGTAACGCTCCAACTCTTAGCATCACCGCACGCTAAACTATTAATTTTCTCGCTACTTTCACGTGCCGTAGATGGTTTAAAAGAAATGCAATTCCGAATGTTCATTTATTAGTATTTGCATAGAGCAATGACGGTAGAGCGAGCTAGGGTGCAGATAAAAGACATTGTAGCATTTAACGCTAATGACAGCAAGAGCGCGGCTGGGCAGACACTAAACAAAAGGCCGGAAAATCCCACAGTCTACGATCAAATTAAAGGAGAAATGCTGCAACAATTTACTACGAAGAAAAGTACATGAGAAGTTAAATAGCATGTACGAAAAATTGCACATTGACTTCCGCTTTGAGATGATGTAGATGTCGGTGAGAGATAATACTGTTAACTGGTAATATCATAGATGTTACCTAAAGACTCCGTTGACTTGGGTAATACTGTCGTCGGTATATTTGACATCTGTAATTTTTTAACAAATGGGCACCTGATAATAAGATAGCAAGAGAATAGGGATGTACGTTTCAAATGGATCTTTAGTGATTTTTCACAAAAATTTGGCAACTCTGATACTTTCTACAATTAATACAAGCGGTGTCAAGAAGAACAACACTGGTCTGGGTATAACGATAATTTGTTATCGGATCTCGTAAATCTCTCCGTTATATTTAGATTATATAGAAACAAAAAAGTCTGGCAGTCTCGCACATTAGTGATGATCTCATAATGACATAAAACATTGCTCTATCTAAGACCTAAGATAATAAAATAAACATCGTCAAATGACCCGTTAATGATAATTATATTAAGCATGAGCTATAAATATCAATAAATGATGAGGGCATCGAAAAGTCATTCAAGTTTGATTGTATTGTATTTCTTCAGTGACATTGTTGCAAGAATGTGTGTCACTTATCCATTTAGAGTCATTACACCCAAGTGTCAATGACATGATATGCGATGACTCGGTAATGAGCGTTAATTCATGAACGGATAACTCGCACATTGAAATAAACTTTGCATGAAACAAAGGGAAATAATTTCCGCGTTTTGAGTAAATAGCACATCTTTTTCGGACATCTTCGATTCGACGTGGTGTTTCAAAATACTTGAAGGAAAATCCAAATGGGTCACTCGTATTGTCGCAGCTAGATTTAATTGGAGTTACGCAACCTCCTCCTCTCGAAAGCTTCTTCAATTACTTCAATTATTTTTTATTGTTTCTATGACTCGATTTTTAACATCGAATTCAATTGTCTTTTCAGCTTAAATCTACATTTGTGGACGCTTTAAAACAGTTCTAGAATTCGTACAGTTCAATTCGTCCAGTATTGCCAAACTGTGAATAAGGATAGTCGTATTAAGAATATTCAGAATACTTTAAAGCATAAATAAAAAGAATCAAGTGAATGGAACGAAACATTACGGCTTGAAATTGGCATACTTATAGAAGCGTCAATAAGTAGTCCAAGCGCTTTACGACGGCGATGCAGACGTCAAAATTATTAGGGCTATTATAAAGTTATAATCTTAGCAAGAGGAGAGATAATACGAGGAGACTAACATGGCCAAGAACCATTCTTTATAAAGTTGGAACAATGTCGTTATCGTTCGCATTAAATTCGCAACGTTTACACACCGAGTCCCGGCAACAATCGAGATGATTAATGCCATATAACTTTACGACAAGCAACGGTACTTGAAGTTTTAGAAAAATGAGGAAATGCGAATGCCTGCAATGACGTACTTGTTAGCAGCAAGTTCGCGCAATCGAATATCCGTTCATTGAATAGGAAAAAATCGCGATCTCGATTAACAAGAAAAATGACTCGAGTTCCGAGATAGAAGTGGAACTCGGCTGTAATTCTACCCCGCGTCGAAATCATGAAGGACTGCTCGTCGCCGTCGTGGAACTGCCTTCATCCGCAACTCTCTTTACTACAAGGATCAGTTTTTATCAGATCCAGTCTTGCATGCGAAGCGAGTGGGAAACTATGAGAAGCGCGTTTACGTACGTGATGTTTTTCCCCAGACGGGATCGAGTTCAACGGCGAAAGAAAGAAAGAAAGAGCGGTAGGGTTGCCTCCGCATTGAACGCAACCGACAAAGCCGACCCTCCTCTATTATGAATGGGGAAAAAAGTAACTGTACACGCGTGCAAAGAGAAAGATGAGGTACCGCGTAAACCAGCAAAGCGACTGGAATGAAGGATGAAAACAAACAAACCACTCCTTCGACGAATGTCTACTCGGGAAATGCAGGAGAGGCATTTTTCCGTCATTAGCTATAATGGAAATGTTGGACAAGATCGGGTTGTGCGCGATATTGAAAATAATTGGCGATACAATGGTAAATCATCTCCATCTTGTTCACCGATCTCGAATTGTAAAATTGTCTTTCAACCGACATCATGGATGCCAAATCTTTCACTTGTAAAAGTCTCGGAATGTCTTATCCGTGTAATACATCTCAGTAGTAGCAATATCGGAATTAATCAAATTCAATGCTCGAGAAAGTCTGGAGGATTAATTTTTGCGGTCGTGACATCGCTTGGATTTCGAATGTGGCGAAAGGCAGCGAACGAGCGACGGAGATATTATGCAGAGTTTCGACCATATGTGGATTTTTCTGCGAAGCCATGCCCATTAGTCTTCATTACACCAGATTAATTGGTGCAGGTCATAAGTTGACATTTGTTTTGAAGATAAGTCGAGCAATTTAATATTGTTTTTATTGTCCTTATTTTTGAACATAGAGTTATGTCGGTTCAACATTTCGCAAAAGTTTTCAACTAACGGTAATCGCACCTCGGAAGAACCTCATTGATTACGATATCGGCACTGCGCAAAGCTACGAAATGTACAAAAAAAAAAATGGAATAGGCTTTCGGGCGACTATCGGTGCTTCAGCTTGCCAAGGGATGCTGGGACATTTTTCTCTTTCCACTGCTTGATCCGCGGCTACACAATGAAGTTCCATGACCCGCTTTCAGGGACTAGTGCCTAATATAAAAGCCTCCTACTACTACTCGCACCATCTTGCGACTGGTTTCGCCCAGTGCTACTTTTACATCGTAGGTCTTTCTGCTTTTTTCCACTTGTTCCGTTGGCTTGCTCCTCTCTCTTAAACGCTTTGCCGTCAATTAACGCCGCGCGGTAACGCAGACTCTGGGAAACGCTGAATTTTTTTTTTTTTTTATTTAACTGATAACTTCTTTCTCAAGGATTTCCTCAGGTTTTATGACCTGGTTTTTAAGGTTTCTTTCGTGGGTTGCTCTATCAGTTACGTAACGGTCGTGCCCTAGAAGGAGAGCTCGTGGTTCTTTCGAGATAAATTATTTTCGTAAAATACTATAATCTTCTCATCATCCAGCCATTACCAACCAACGTTGAAGGCAAAAGGCTCGTTGGTTCTCGAAGTGGTAAAAATTGATGGCCCGAATCTTAGAAAATAATTATTTATCATTTCGAAACGAAAAAAAGGGAAACATTATAACCAGTATCCCCTTTCGCTGGCAGCCAAATTTTATGATGGCCTATGCGTACAAGTTTTAAATACGTAGGTTTTTAGCGGGTGAACAAAGACAAAACATTTCTGAGACAACAAAGAGAAAACTTAAAATGTAACAGAAAGAAACCGGCGTTCGAATTACAGTTTCGAGACGAGGACTTAACGCTAAAACTTTGTCCGTGTCACATTACACTTGTACTAATGAACCGACTAGGTGCCGTGCAACGTTTCCCATAAATCTCAACGGTTTCTCTCCTATACGGTTGATCTTGGACACTCTTGCGTTAAGTTGACTCCTCTCCTAGAATAATAGTTTTTGATAAATGGGTGTACACTATATACTCTCTCTGTCGCCTCTTCGATCATTAATTATTTGCATCATTCGCATAAAAAGACCGGGTGACCGCAGGATATTTGACATCGAGGCCGCGTGTACATAAAAGCTCTTTAGACGATCGTCGTCTGCCGATGATTCATATGAAAATGGCAGAAACACTTAACGTAGGACGGCGACTCATTACTGTCTCACTTATATACTCGCGCTCACGCACTCGATGCCAGGGTAGGGAGGGAAGTGGGAATGCGAGGAGGGCGACGTAGGGAGGCATAGGAGCATGTATGAGAGCCCGTACACGCGTATACGATTCACATTTTCCTTTGTTCGCTCCACGCATGTCGCAGGAAGCTTCCGAGTCAAAGACCCTTGGCTGCTCCTGGGATTCGCCGGCGTTCATCGTGCGCCGCAACATCGGCTTTAGACTGATTTACAGCATAGAATATGTTTCAATGTCACTTTGCTGGCAGCACTTTGCAGCGAGAAAAGGATCGCGCAATTGTAGGTGGTTAATCATCATTCGGCTGTTATTCGATGGATAGGACGAATGCTTGAGGGAACGACATTTTCAGTAACAATGGAACCAGGATCAGATTAGACCACAAATTAAAATATTTTCATCTCATTAATCCCGCCTTACGAAGTCCACATTGGGCATTAAATTGCGAGTATCAAGTTGGAAAATCCTTTTGAAAACAGCAGTATAGATGTTTTACTCGCCAAGTTTGTTTCAATGTCAATTTGTCGTCATTAAAACAAAGAAAAGAACTTCAACCGAGCGTCGAGGTAATAACGTTTCCAGAAACGAGCGTGCGTTTAAAAAGCTGTTTGCGCACTAAACATGTCCCCCCTTTGGTGCGACGTAAAATTATACGTGACGATAATTGCAGATACTTTCGTATTGATCGAAGGACGTGTCTACCGCTTTTGCATTTTCCGACCATCTGTCAATGCACCATGTTAGTGTTGCCCGAACGATGGTAACAATGTACGAAATGACGTACATTAAAAAATATATGCGGCTAGCATTGAAAAATTGTCGTACTTACAACAACTGGACGTTCTGGTGCGGAAAGCAAAAATTCCTATAGTTGTTAACTTCCACGTTCCCATCCCTGCTTACGATTTTTTTATATAACAGAGTTATATAAAATATATTATGCCACGTATTATGCCAATTTGTCTCATCAATGAGCATTCGAAAGTCAATCGCTTTCGAAGTTGACACCCTGAGAATGTTCCACTGACAACTGTCTTCATCCATGCGCATAAAATATTTCGTGTGTCCTGCAAAAATATTCCAACGATTGCCAGAGTATAGGAATTCAATCATCGCGCATCTTACGAGCTGGGTTGCCAGATTTTAGGGTTAAATCCCTTAACTTCCACGTGAAATGTACATCCCACCGACCTGACAACTCTGTTTACGAGATAGAATCTGGCAACGCTGTTGTGAACCAAAACGATGTTTTATCAATTGCGATAGCACCATGCAGGGCTTTCTGTCGTGTTCTCCGCGTTATCATACCCTCCAATAAAAATGCCTCTATAAAAGTGTCCCTTAAGTTTGCTCATCATCTGCAATTTGTTTTTGGTCAGGTTCATCTCCATTTGTCTTTTTTTCACGTCGGCACCCTATGAATATTGACAGGTGTCGAGACCGTCCTAATTGTTGGGTGCATCCGAGTCGTCAAATATATACGTATCGTAAAATGCCAGTCCGAGGAACTCATGGGAAAATGTTTACAGAGGTAGAAAAAAATGCAGCGCGTCCATAGATTTCGTATATAAAGCCGACATTCGACACTGCCGATGCTCCTCCACGTGCGATGCAGTCGTCGAAACGAGCCCGTCTTCTTGGACGCCTCCCCCGCACCTTTCTCCCTTTCTCTTTCTCTTTAACGCTTGCTCGATTCTGTTCTTGTTGCGAGCATATAGACATAATGATATAACGATGCGACGTAACTTATTACACGTAGAATTGACGCACAGCCGGCAACATCGTCGCGTATCTGATGCGCATCGTGTCGGAACACCGGGATGTGGGTTGATTATCGAGGACAAATTCACTTTTTTATACTCGTTATGGGGGAGCCGATTCATGGACAAAGAGCATTTTCTTATTTGTTTGCATATTAAACGACGAACAATTCTATCGAGCCTAGTTGTTGGATGCTTGTTGGCCTCCGGGTCTCTTAGAAAAGGCCACGTATAAACATGGTCAGCTAGGGATCGCTTTATGAATACACATTTTTGTAATTGTGGTTAAGGATTCCGCTGTAAAGTGCTGACATTACCAATCGATTCCTTACCTGGAAGTCTATGGTCTTGCAATGAGTGAATTTGAACAACATGTTAGGACCTGTCCAAATCTATATTCTCTCGTCCATCCTACTCTCCACTACAAGCTTTTTTATGGTGGGCAATAAAATAGGCTTATTATTATGGTGGAGCGTCTTATCATGGACACTCTTCCTTTGCCTTAGCTATAATTGAAAAAAGTGCTGGATTAAAAAAACGAAAAACTTACCTGACATCAGTGAAGTAGATCAGTCTCCGCGCAACAGGAGAATGAGTTGCATTTTTATTCATTCATAGCCAATAGCGTGAGCGACTTTGCATTGGAATCGATCAATCACAAACAACATATACATTTAACACGGATTGACGGGCAGATACAATTATAGGATGTAAACAATGAACGACGATGCATGAGTCAGCGATTTGTTGTTGTTTTGAAGCGATCCTACAGTTTGAAGGTCAACTATGAATTCGGGATAATTATGAGAGAGAATGTGTAGGAAAAGTCAACCACCCTTTTCCCCAATGACTATTCACTGCTTTCAGCTTCGTAAATGATGAAAGTCATCGAGCGTAATCGTTACATCCTCGTTTCGGTTCGAAGAAGCAAAATTGATTCGTCAGGTTCAAAAGTGAATCATGATCCTTACGGGTTTTTCAGCTAACGGTGTATCTGCTGTTGAGTGTTTCTGGTACAACAAAGTATATATAACAGTAAAGTTGAACTTTATCGTGTATCCAGCGGCGACCGACCGTGGGTCTGCAAGACGCGTTGCGTAACTAGGGCGCAAAATGTCATTTTATGTGCATCGCTTGAAGCTGTTAAAACTTGAGATGTTTTTTTCTTTTTATATATTTATTTTATATAAAACTTGGACTTAATCTGAAGAGTATCAAGTATTATAAGAAAAAAAAAATCTATTTTTGGGGAAATATGAAACAATTGAAATTGATTTTCCGGCTAAGACGAGTCTATCGATGTCGAGCTGTTTATCCAGTACATAAATCATTACTCAAGTCGGTGTTACTTTTCGCGCTCGAATTACCTTCAATGTCAATTTTAGCTTGCATAACGATCAACTTCCGTAAACTCATTTCACGAAATTGTTTTTTTTTTTTTTTAAGTCTTGCGCTGTTCATTGATGATGTTGGAATTCAAATAACTTGGTCAAATTACGCGGCAATAAAAACACGATTTATTTTTCCGTTATTTCTGCATACAAATGTTATTGTTCTTGCCCTGCGTCAGAATCCAGTCAGATGCGGTATAAAATGAGTCAGAAAGGCAGTAATGAAAGATACGGCGAAGCTTTGTTTTGCGATTTATAACGTAACACGTCATTGATCCATGCCAAGTACATCGCGTATTGCGAAAGTCGTGCGCTTGATTTCTTTTAATCGGACATTTCACGGCTTATTATTTCGCCAACGTATAACTTTTTTTTCGAATCTTTGCGGGAAGAGGAGGTGATCATTTTGGTTTTATAGTTTTTCATGGCCAAAACGAACAATGCATTTCTGGATTGTGAATTGTTTAAACAATTTGGACTCGAGACGAGGCAATTATTGAAAACCTTCACTTTTCCAAGCACGCCAAGCGTGCGCTGAAATAACGGACTCGCTGTTACATCAGCATAACGGTCTTGTGCGTTAATTGTGAATTACGTGGGTAGATTTTCATGTGTTTTCCATGACCCTGGTAAAAACAAACGATAAAACACGATGAGAAATGGGGTTTTCTGTGGTGTTTTATGTCGATAATTTAAATAAAAATGTAAAAAAAAAAACAAACTTGGAAAACTCATCTTTCTATTGTGTGTTTTAACGTTTACTTTTACTGGGGGAATAATCGGGAGAGAGTTGGAAAAGTTACTTTTTTTTTTTTTTTTTAATTAATCGCCAAGAATTTCTATTGTTTTGTATACGACATGAAATGTAACCGCTTCAATTTTGTCTAAACTGGTGAAACGAGTAGACTAGACTAGTATTAAAAGACGATAAATGGACACAGAATGAAAATTTTACGAGATAGTAAAAATTATGAAGATGAAGCAGAGAAAAAATTATACTAAATATTACTTTTTGTGTTAAATTCAGGATACATTTTTTAATTTTCATGATGTATATAGAAAAATTGACAAAGGAAAACAAGACAAAAATACATAGAAAAAAATCTTTTTTTTTTTTAGTTTTCTTTTTAATTATTTTGATATATAGAAATTATTAAAAAAAAATTTAAAGCGAAAAAAGGGTTTATTGCAATATTATAAATTAATAATAACTTTAATTTCTATTATATAACGCGTTTTTAATAATTTATATGATTTTGTTTTGTTTTGTTTTTTTTTTTTTTATTATCGAATTTCAAAATATCAATATGAGATATTGAAATTAATACAATCTACAATTTTAACAATTTAATAACGCAGGAATAAACGATATTTAAAAAAAAAACAAACAAGAATGAATAATGATGTTTAGTTTCGAGTATTTGTTGACAAAAATCAATACGCTTGTAATTATTATTTAGGATATATAAATCTCAAAAGTTTTTATTTTTTATTTTTTTTTTATTTTGTTTATTTATTTATTTTGTCATACATATTTACAAACATTGCAGAGAACAAAAAATGCTCAAAATTTATCAAAGAATACACTGAAATATATCGTACACTTTTTTAAATTTTCAAAAATTGATATAAACAGATTCTTAAAAATGTCACAAAAAAAAATCTGAATTCAATTTCAGTATATTCCTTGATGGATTCTAAAATTTGTTTACTCTTAGAATTCTTTTGAATAAACTTACAATGTTCGAGTTGGTACATACTGAAATTTATATATAAAAAAAAATTTCATTTTTCGACGCCACTCACTCTTAGGGCAGATATATTGATTTTTTAAATTTTGGGCGACTCCTATATACGTGTCTTAAATTTTATAACTCGAAAACACTTTTTATTTGTCCCTAAACGGATGTGCATATTACCGGTTTCGTATAAAAGTTTTAAAATTATAAATTATTTTCAGAAAAATCTCAATTTTTTGAAAAACAAAAAGTTATTTGTAACTTTGTAAGCATGAATTTTAGTAATTATTGAAAAATTAGTCGACTAATATTTTGTTGGTAATGCTCTGACAATAAAAAAAGTGACGATTAAATGATTTTTTTTTTAATATCGAATATAATAAAATATAACGAATGAAAATATCTATGTGCAAAAGCATTAAAAAAGAAAAGAAAGGAATTTTTTGTAAGTTTTTCGGAAAGTTCAGTGACATATTGGAAAGTCGACGTATAAAAAGCCTATTTTTAAATGTTTGGTCTTTGTCGTTTCTTTATATCGCCAATCTTGTTCCACGATATTTTCGGAACAAAAGAAACGCACTTTACATCAAGCTCAGGTTATTAAAACCCTCCGAATTCTTTTACCGAAATCTAAAAAAAAAAAAAAAATCGTTAAAAGAAATAGGAAAAAAAAAAAGAATAAAAAAAATCGTCTTTGATCGTTAACCCATCAATACGATAAAAAACAATACGATAAAAAATGAAGGAAGATTTAAAAAAAAAACAACTTGAAGATATTTCAGTACAGTCACATTCAAAGTGTCGCGAGGTACTTTATCCCATTCGTTCGTTTTTCCTCCGCGATCTAATTTCAGCCGTGTCGTTTCGGAAAAGTTTCGAAACTATACACGTAAAAGTGAAAAGAATAATGAAACAACAAGGAGCGACAACAAAAAAATGTTTACGCAGAAAACGGAAATCGTGACGACGTATCAAGTTCGCGTACACTTGACTGGATTGTCATTGATGTATTTCGTACCGATAATCTTAAAATAGCAATTCGACATCCGAGTAAATCCACCCAACGTTTCGAATGTATCTCGCTTATGTAATTTCGAAAATTTCGAAAGAGAGAGCATCGAATTTCTAACAAATTCCGGAATTACCCCGCCATGTCTTTGTACGATAAAGCATTTTTTCGAAACGATACTTTGGTAAAGCATTTAATTTATAAATTTGAGAAAAGACCAACTTTTGACGTTTTCAACAATGCATCTCCGTATATAATTATTAATTATACGCGCCGACTTTTGCCCGCAGGCAACGATCCGAGTCACGTCGATCTATTTAAATGTCGCGCTTTAACGTTACACGAAAGCGCTCGCATTAATTTGTCATCCTCAATATGGCGTAATCGTGTCGCAGGATTAATGGATGGGAAATGTCGTACGACGATATTTCGTTTAACATATCCCTGATGGCGGTATACGAGAAATTTGATACCGATAATAGATTTTCGAATTGCTTTCGGAACGTTTCATCATGGGTGCGTGTACGTAACAGATCCAATAAATTTCCCTCAAAACGTCAAAATTACGCACCACCTCATTCGCTATACACTGGAAAAGTTTTGCAATACGTGGTTTCTCGGTGGGATAATAAAATGTCCGCCATTTTGAATTTTGAAAATTCGACTTTGGATTCTTCACGAGCGACCCCGAAAACCGGGGGAGTTAAACAAAAAGTTTGTCCGCCATATTGGATCGGCCATTTTGAATAATGAAAATTTCCCTATACTCCTGGAAGCATCGATCGACGGAATTCCGATATCGTTGGATTATGTGCGTCGCTATATACTCGCGAACGCGACGCATCCATTGTTCTCGATTACAATGCGTTTTGTAATTAGACCGGGGCGCTTATTGGAAAGCACCGTTTCCGAACACGCCGAGAGATTTCTGTCGCGAGCGAGCGCGTGGGAAGAGCGCGGCAATGACTTTCTGAGCGACAATATATATATATATTTGAGCAAAGGCCGCGAGAGGCGACAAAAACGGCCTTGCATTCGCACACCTTTAGGCCGGTTTTCACGGCGATTCAGGCGCGACATTGAAATAGATTCTTTTATCTTTACGAGAATTGATAAAAAATTGTTTTATGGTCGCCGATTCATCAAATCGATCGATCGATAAATTGTCTTTTTCGTAAAATCTTGCACATTACGATGATGTATATACGAGCCTTTAATAGGTTAGGTTAGATTAGGTTACTTTATTAATGTTTGTTCTCGTATCAGTATATTTGTGTTTTACTCGTAAATAAATGAATGCAACGAGATATATCGTTTAAAATCGTAAATTTAAAATAATAAATTAAAATAATAATAAATAAAAATAATTTAAAATGTAAAATTGAGATGCATTTCTGTAGCGAGAGCGCGGCGGCGCCTAGTGGCAGCAATTCGTACTACATTATAAATATACCAAACCCCGTCCGTATTTTAATAAAGCTTAATGTTCCTCCGTAAATATTTCTTTTTTTTTATTCACATATATGCGAAATGCCACGTGAAATGTTTAAAAAGGAAGGAATTAATGGTGCATTCAAACATAACCTCAAACTATCGATTTCCGTTATTGCACACGCGTTGTTTTACGATTTAGTTCGTTTAAAACATGTTTTTTTTCCACCTACAATGTTGTATACTAAATTAAATTCTTGTATAGTTCAGCGATAAACATAGACTGAGAAAAAATTGGAAAATAATAAATAAAGATATACGAGAAAAGATTTTGACGTCGAAATTAAAGGAAAAATAATAATGAACGCATGAATGCATAAAAGTTTAAGTAAATATACCATTGTTAAGTTTGTTTATTCGTCAACATCGCCGCGACTTTCTTCGATCTCCAACACCTTGAATTTATTGGAATCGTCGTTTAAAAATAGGATTAAGAAAAAAGAAAAAACTTAACATCTCTTCGTTTTCCCGTTAGCCTTCAATAAAGTTCTATATATTAAAGCGCGACGCCGCCTCGATAATTGCGATTATTTATCGTGCGATAAAGAAATTAATTATTTTTCCAGCCGATGCAAGCTTTTCGGGTATATAGTTATACATATAGTCCAAAATAGATTCCGATAAATAAACAGTTGAATTTACACCAAGGTTGATACGAGAGAGCGATCCGTTAACCGCAAATTATTTTGCATATTGGATATCCGTAAAAATTAAATTCGTTAGACATTTATTTATTATTTATCGACGGTTAATACGTGTTTTTCGTCGCGCTTTTTTTATGGCCTTTCCCTGTGAAAAGTTTCCGCTTTTTCACGTATTATCGCAGGATGAGGTTGAAAAATCGTTTTAAAGTTTTTAAATTACAATTGTCGAAGGAAGGATCCATTTTTTAATTCTGAAAA
>JAPYZR010003913.1:0-23028 GCA_030522945.1 Trichopria nigra
CCAAGAATTGTCTAATTTTCTTATCCATTTTATGTACAATCAACAACAATGTTGGACAATAAATGCCTAAAAAATGTCTGAATTTCTACCAGGGATAATGCCTTGATTATACATTTGCGTTTACAAGAAAATTGCATGAACATACGATTATTTAATGCACAGAGCACCAGGGCATCATTTTTATAGAACTACGTAATACACGCAACCAGTTAAAGAAAACCTATAAATACATGAGAGAATTGGAACAAGGAAAATACTGAAGAAAACAGAAGTATATATATTAGATACAAAGGCTTTAACTTATTTTTTTTTTACTTACTATTTCTTTTATTCATATACAGTGCCAAAATTTATGAATAAAAGAAATAGCGTTGTTCTACATACACAAGAAAATATTCTATCACACTCGACATTTCAACGACAAAGAAGATGCCGTGATTACAGGTTTACTAATCGATTTAAAATTAGTAAATAATTTGTGATTTTAATCTGTTGCTGCTAGACTAAAGAGGGAGCATGCGAGGATTTCTACCTGGATTATAACATGGTTTAATAATTTTAATATTAATTCAAGCGACAATTTTAATATTAATGCCTGTGAAGTCCAAATATTCTTCACTTCAAAAAAGTTCAAGTGAATATTGATGAGTTCACTGTAGTATTTATGTACCGTTGCGCTGCCACTATTTCGCAAAAAAATCGGTTTTATATACTGAATCTGCTCTGATTCATTTAGCATCACCGTAATAATGCACTATTGTATTGCAAGTGAAACTTAACGTTTTATGGCACTTCAACTCTAATTACTACTGCTCGTTTCAGTGTCAACACCAACTGCTGACATTGCCATACCTTGCATATTACCTGCACAACCTACACGTATTAAGTTCAATGAGCGAAAATATGTCGAAATAATTATGTATATCGGTAGTAGAAACTTATCCATTTTTTTTTGCACTATCCATTTCTCCTATGATTTTAACATGGTAAATATCTGACTTGTCTAAGAATCTTATACCTAAAAAATGTTTTCATTTCTACCATGGTAGAACCCTGCAGGGATAATATTTTTTTTTCTACGTTTCAAGCATATATGTAACAGTGCAATCTTAAAAATACCACTATAATAAAGATAGAATCAGATTATGACCAAAATGGATCGCTCATTTACTCTGGTCAAACGTGATAATCTCTTGAAAGTAGAAATGAAAGTGGGTTGATTGTTTCCGTACTTTCAATCAACAAAAGATTCTAACAATATTACAAGACCGAAAATGAAATTCAATTTTTCATCAAACGTCGGTGTGTGCGGTTTCCCTCAAGCCGCAACGCTTCGTCGCAGGCAGGAACTGAACATTTTTCTGGGTGCTTGTACGACGTTATCTCCTCGCCAAGTTCCGGAAGCCAATAATGGAATTTTTCTCTGATTGTGTCTATTTTACGTTTTCCCCTTTCTTATCCTGCTCGTTCGCGTTCTCGCTTCCACAATCCGGTCGTTTGTCCTGGTCTGTTCCCCAAACCCGTGTCGTCTCTTCTTCTCCGTTGTTACCCTGGGATTTTCCTTTTTCTCCTTCTGCAGCTCTGGAGGCGGTAAAGAGGGAACTTCGCAATCGCGCTATCTGAAATCCATTGCGAGAAGCGATAAAACGCCGGCTCCAGTCGTTAGCTGCGACCGCGACAGAGGAATCGAAATTCTGCCCTACGCAGTACTACACGGATCATCCAGCGTGTGGCAATATAGGGATAAAGCGCTACCCCAAAACCGTCGTTAGTTACGAGCCAGGCGCCGCACCAGTGTCGTGTTGCTTCGCGGGGAAGTTCGCGAGCTTTTCGACGAGCACGTTCGGCTCTAATTGCCTTCCGCAGCGCATGCCACGACACACGGCTGGAGATAGAAATTAATTGTAATTATCCTTTTCATTTATAAATCGGCTTTAAATTGTTCTTCGCGAAGAATCACAGCGAGATGCGGTACTTTTATTATGTTTCAGGCTGTTGCGCCGGGAATCGCTAATATAGGTGTGGTTTTAATGGTACGGCTCGCATGTCTCCATATGACGCGTGTTACCATTTCATTTAGCCCTGGGTCACTATAACGGGGATGCCTTTGTTTTCGTAGGCTTTGTTCCACGTGTTATGTTTTCATCGCAGCTTTTACTAAACTATTTTTAGATTTTCCATAATAGGTTTGCTCATATTTATGACGGACAAACTGTTCATTCTTCAGTCGATTGATGCAAATAAATGGAAAAAAGCTAAAATTTAATTAATGTCGACATGATTTAATTGCTCGTGGCATGATGCTTTTAATCGATTCCACTGCAGTACGGTTTGTGTTTCTTCCACCCCACTTGTATGAGATATCTGTGGTTTCAAATAATGGATTTACTTCGGCTTTATTTCATTTTATTTAATCTGAAATCTATTTCATGCTTTGATAAATATGAATCGAGATATGGCACACTGAAAACTCCAATGTAAATTTTGCTAGAACTGCAGGAAAAATGTCTACTTTTTAGTAGAAATACAAAATATAGGTGCAAAATAGTATAAATTACAATGTGAACTTTGAAAAGTCTTTATATGCGTATTTTCTTAAATACATAGTAAAACCAATTCTTGCTTGGAAAGTAATATTAGCAACTTCTGATATCAAAAATTAACCACAAATTCATCGCAATTTTTCAAATCAATGCCTCCTAATTTTCATTGCATTACATTGAAATATTACTATCTCAAGTAGGAAAAATCTGTGTGGTTGGAAAAGAAAATTTTAATTATTATTCGTAGATGAGCATTATTGTTAGAAATGGAATGGAAATTTTGAATAAATTTTGATATACGAATATCGAAATTGTATATGTTCTATGGTTTGTGATCTAAGGGTTGTGAAGAAGTTGTTACTGGAGAGCAGATGGTGTTCTAACAATTACTTATTGCGCGACTACAGATTCATCAGCATACCTACTTGTTGAGACTAAAAGATCGCAACTCGCATATGGAATTATAGAAATAAGCGCAAACCTATTTATCGACGAAAATACCAACTGGCATACAAATATAAATTTGTATATGCCAAATTTAGAATATAAATTATTAGTCATTCTATAACTCGTGAGAACGTCACGTACCGCCGATGCGACATCTGTGTGACACGCTAATAAAAACGGGTTTCGTGAATCTGGAACTCACAAACGCCATATATATTATTTGTTTTAAATTAATAAAATTTGAAGTCAATATATATATTATTTACTTACTTAAATTTTGCTCCTGATGGTCACAAAAAATAAAAAAAAAGCGAATAGTGAAGTAGTCACTGTAAGTCACTATCAAAACTTTGATAACGTATCCTATGCGGTACCGAAGTATTTTTCCGGCATTTTGTTTATGCATATATGCGGAAAAGCGTGTATTTGGTTACATATACAAAGTCTGGTCACCGTTTTAATATCAAAACTAGTAAAATTTATAATCTGAAGTTGTAAATAGTGCTTTTTAAATATAAAATATGGCGCGCGTCTGTACTTTCTTACTTTAAAGTAGTAAAATTTAATGTAATTTTTTTATAAAATGTAACATTAACGTAGTAATATTGACAATCTCAAATAAATTATCACACGACTTATCAGAAAAGTACCACGTAACTAGTAAATTTTAAATTACGTAAATATTATAAAATTATATTCATATATGAACTTTTCAAAAAATAATACCGATTATTCAATTGTTTGGACGAATGTTCTGTTTTAAAATTAAAATTAATTTAAATTATTACAATGCTCGTAAAATTTACTACCGCTGAGTTCTCAGAGTATAACTATACACAATATAATGTGCTTTAGCGCAATTCTAAATTAACCCCAAATCAAATTACTATTGAAATTCAACAATTACATAGTTTTGCAATAATTGTGGAATTTAAGTATGAATAATTGAAATATCATAATAATATAGAATGGAGAAATCACTGCAATAGTGAGCAATATCGTGGAATATACCAATGATGAACATTTGGCTCAAAAAATTAATCGTATTTGTAATTACAGTTGGCATGAATGTACGTTACGTTTTGAGCCTTTTAAGCGCTCTGCGAAATTTTCACACAGAAGTTATTAAACATGCGGAATAGTGGCTTGGTATCCGCAGGAATGCTAATACATAACTCCTGTTCGATACCCAACGATAGTAAATTCGATGTGGTGTTAAAAATCGTTATATCAATATTCTAATTACTAATATTTAGATATTATTATTTAATTAATAATTATTAATAAATTGGAGTCCGCCCCCAGAACTTTGAATCAAACATACAAATATATTAGCATGGGGCAATTTATATTACATAAAAGACAAACATATATTGAGAAGAGTGAGTTAGAAAGTCAGATTATTAAATATTTGTCGTTACGCAAGTAATTGCTTTGGCATGTGGGGGTTCAAAGCTTACAGACCTCATAAAGGCAAAATGCGGGTTTCATTCTCTTTAATCTTTAAATTTTGTTAGTTTGTAAATGTTAATTTTTAAATAATACAAATACTACCAGTTATTAAGTATTCTATTTCCAATTAAAATTAATTAACTAAATTTGAAAATGTCTAGTATATAATACATATTTTTTGGCGGACTGACATTTACAATCCTTACAGTTTACGTATGATTTTATATGCATATAGCATTTGTCTGATTTCTATTATTTTACAAAATAACGAAATTATATTTTATAAGTTTTTAGTGCAAGATACGATCTATGTCATTCATATATAATAATTTTTATAATTATTATATATAATAGCCTTCCATACGATTACACACATCATTTATGTTTCGTTTGTTTTGTACTTTTCGCATGTTAATTACAAACGTACAATATATTAATTCATAGTTACATCTGCTAATAGAATTATTTTTTAAATCAAAGAAAGTATAATTATATTTATGTATAATTATTATTTATACAATAATGATATTTTTTATTATCGGTCAAGAATTTGAACAATACAGTCTACCAAAAATATAATATCAAAAGGAAAACATTAATAATAATAATAATAATAATAATAAGTCATTATGGTGCGTAATTGCTTCTCCGCACACTGAAAAAAAGAACCCAAAAAAAAATATACCAAAAAAAAAAAAAAAAAAAAAAAAAAAAAAAAAAAAAAAAATACACTACGAGCCCCCATCGTCAGCTCAACATATCATGTAATCAATATCCACGGTATGTGCATTTACACTAGAATAAAAAACTATTTAAAATCGTTACACAAAAATTATAATCTTGAAATAAAAAACGTTTCCTAAATATACACAAACATGAAGCGTAATTGTTCGTCGACCGATTATAAATATGAAGATTTCCTTACAGATATTATTTACAATTGAAATTTCCGACTAAATTTGTAATAATTATATTTAATTCTGCAAAACAAACATTTTATAAGATAAATTTATTTTTGTTATATTTAAATTATTATTTGATTCATATAAATTGTAATTTTTCTTTTATTTCTTAAAAACGTTGATTACTAGACGTACGATGTTAGGACCACTAATTGTAAAAGTTTTCAAAAAATTCTGATCATCCCGTTGAACAAGAAATTCAGTTAACCAAAACGCCGCAGTCTTGACAAAAAATTTTGAAAGTTCGTCTATTAAATCCGACACCTTCAGAGGAAACGGTTTAAATAATACATGTTTTAATTTAACCGCAAAGTACAGTCTTCAGGGCAATTCTTGAAGAAATCAGAATTTAAAAGTTGAACTCTTGAGCTACGGTTACTGGTTGAACTTTAAAACGAATTTATGAATTAGGCACTCGAAACTTTCTTAATTACTGCTACACCAACCAGGCTTACATTACTTAAATTTATAAAGATGTACAGGTGAAATATATTTTTTGATTATATAGACTATTGCATACATTTACTATCTATTGTATATGAATTACGAAAATGTTAAATTAATAAATTATTGTTTATATAGTTGTACAGTAGATATCAGTTCATTTTAAAATTTCCGCAAAATCGAATTAGTAAGAGTAGGTTTTGTAAAAGGACAAAAAATTATATTACATATGAATATACGAATTTTAATACTTTTAACAAATTTTTAACCATAATTTAATCATATAAACCATATGTTTTATATACTTTAAAATGTACCGTAGTCAAAAAATAGCTATCTTATTTTAAAAAGTCTAGAAATTCTTATTATTTTTTTTTAAGTTTGAAAACAATATGCTCTTAATGAAATTTTGCTAATATCTCATTAAGAATATTTGTTATGTCCTAATTGCATCCAAATTCGTTCGCGTTGAGTCAAATAGTGTTTTAAATAATTTCCTAAATGTCTTTGATTAAAGAATTTTCAGTCAAATTTTCGATGGAACCACACCCTTTTATAATAAAATTATATTGTCGAATTTTAGGTACGTGTTGGAATTTTCTGTTTGATATTTGTAATACAATATTATATCTGTAAAAAACGACATTAAAAATACCAGTATGGAAATTAGACCAACAAATCGAAAGTAACTACAATTTTGTTAGTTTCTATCATTTTGAGCTTTGATAATTTTGAAAAGATTGAAAATAAATTTCTTAAAATTGTTATAAAAAAAAAAAAGAAAATATACACAAGTATTTCAGTGGTATTATTAATGTTATTCCTGAGTAATGTTGCAACATCATTCTCCCAATAATCACACCATATTTAACAGAAATGGGACACGTAAAGCCTTGCGAGGCAGACGATGTGTTCGTGTTTCATTTTTATAGAGACAAAATAAACAGAAATCATAGGTCAGTAGACAGACATAGATCAAATTACACAGATTATACCAGGTACCAGACTAGACTCGTTCCTAGACGAGGCTTTGAATTTAGAAGGTTTCCCGTGTAGTGCCGAAGGCCCGCCCGACGGTCATCGTGAATACATTAGAATAAATTATAGAATCTAACGCACGTCTAATGAAACTTCGACCTGAAATTCCGATTACATAATACAAACTTCACTTTTTTTGTCAGAATTTCGAAACTTAGTTACTCCTTTTTATGTTGTGTAAACACGTCTGGCCGGTAATGTTTCCCGAGTTGAAATTGCAAGTCCTCTTTAAGTCCTCTGACAACCAAAATTAAAAATAATGTATCATAATAGAGTACTTAAAGAGATTGTTCGATTTAAGTCTATAAAAGATGATTTACAAGTATATTTCGGAGCATTTTGGGAAGTATTTTGAAATATTATATGTGATTTTTTAAAAACCTTTGTTATTGAAAATATATAGATTCCATATTTATGAAAGTTTGTGAAAATAGCCACTTGAAAAGTTGGTAAATTTGTCAAAAATTAACACCTAATAATTAATGTTAATTGTTCAAAAAATGGTTTGTGAATGAATCGCATGAACGGAAAGTATGCTAAGAAATGGCATGCAATTAATAAATATATTCACACTGAAAAAGAAATTCGTCATAATCCTTCTATGCCATTTTTTTCACAAAAACCCGCCTCGCTGAAGGCTAGTGACCCTGATTCCGCGGGGCGTTGCTCCCACAGTCGTTTCGTCATTCCTTTTCCGTTAGATCATCGCATAATCGTCTTTCTACAGAAGGCATCGAAGAAAGACTCCTACAGAATCCTCGCTCTCCTCTCGCGTTGCTTTTTATATCGGCAACATATTATTCGATTTGATGATCAACTTTAACAGGCGAGGCGATAATGCCGAAGGTTCCCGCTACTCTACTTGCGAAATGTATTCATTACTGTACGCGTCTTTTAATTAAAGAAGGCTGCGTTCTTTTTCGCAAAACTGCCTCTCGTAAAACGTCTAGAAAGTCGACGAATTTCCAAAAAAGATACGATAACTTTCAACTAACTGCAGACCATATTCGATTCTTTCGCAGTTCACGTGAAAGTGCTACAGCATTCTTTGCAGCGCTGGTGAATGAAACTTTGAAAGATTATATTATTGAATATATATTTGATTTTTTTCATTTCGAAAATTAAAAACATTTTTTACGATTATTCCCACATTTCTGTCAAAAATGTTAATCGGATGATATGCCAATTTGATGTTGAGGGATTAGATGTGTAAATTCAGAATGAAAATAGGATAAGCATTTAAACGTTATCCTATAAAGTAGAAATCTGCTGGACATGATGAGTTCCCGATTAATATAAAATCTACCTGAATTCGACTAGAAGGTTTGAATTAAATTCATTAATTTTTTAATCTGATACAGCAAAGACCAACTTGCGAAATTATTTAGGTCGGAAATAATCACGTATGTATGTGTATTTTGAGTCATAAATTTTATCCTGCCCTTAAGATCTGATAAAGTATCGTAAATTCTGTGTTTGTCTGTACATTCGATGTTAGCTATGTCTTTACATATGTATTTTAAGAGAAAAATAGCAATTTCGGAGCAGACTTAAACATATTATTATGTTCAATACATTTCTGTCAAGATTTATTAAGACCTAGAACATCAGTTCTATGTGAATTTATCGGAATTCCTGTAATTGGAAACTTGACCATATCCGAAATTGTATTTTCGCTGTGAATCTTACCAGTTCTAATTCGATCTGATCTAATCTTTTTTACTCTTTTGTCAGAATGTCTTATAAGCAATGATGTAATTCCTATACAGTAATGTGGCTAGGAATAAATCAGTTGTTCTGGATCACACCTGCTCAATCCGAATTAACACTACTAGTTCATCCAATACCTGAGCATATCTAGATCTAAATCTGAACAAACATGCTAGTACAGGCCATAAATAATGATTAGAATATATGCATATCTATAAAATGTATGATCCTAATTTATGCGCTTTTATTTAATTGTAGCATTGTACTTGTAGAAAAAATGCTACAAAAGTTTCCAGTTTTGAGCAATGAAGCTCAAATGAACTGTAACACTGAAATGTATATAATCGTAAATTAATAATAAATAATTCTTTTAATGATTCTAACCTAATTTATGTTGTAACTTATTTTATAATAGGCTGATATGAAGCAAATCTCGTATCTGAAATTATTTCTATCAAAATTGGAAAATTATTAGGCGTATAATAGACCATTCCCCAGGTATTCATCTACTCAATCTTTGTAATACGCATACAATGGTGTGCTAATAAATAATACGCATATATAAGTTAGTAATACTGGTATACAAAACTTATTAATTAATGGAATATATAATGACGAAACTGAATTTGATTCTCTTCGGCCGCAATAAGCTTCCACTTGGTAATGCTGAGTTATATCAATATTTAATAAAGGTTTGCCACATTACCATTATTAATCGCAATGGTAATAAAACAATGAAATCAATATATATACATATACATATACATATATATCCCCAGGCAATAGTTGTGAGGACTCGGATTGTTGGGACTCGCGTATATAGGTTAGGTTGCTATTTCTTTTAACATATACTTAATACATCACGTACGTCCAATATTTATTTTATTGTCATTTTTTAAATCAATTAGCCTACTTTTAAGTTCGCAATATACATGCGAAAGTGTTCCTACAAGTAGGGGATTATGCTGTAAATTTGTGGAGACGGGTCCTCACAAATCAAAAATGTCCCCACAAGTAGATGTAAATTCGTTTTTTGGTCCCCACAAGTAAATTGAATATCGGTATTTAATTGAATCAAAATATCGGTTAAATGTGAAACTACCGATATATTCGTATTACGAAAATGTGACAAACAATATAATACGATATTTGCACTGAAACGTATCCGAATACATGGAAAGTTATACTCGAAATCCGCCTACCATTTAGCATTTGAAACGTCGTCGCCACAGCGGCGCCCACCGGTCGATCCCACGTAGATTCGATTGTCCTATATTTTGGGCCTTTCACCTTTAGTATAATGCAGACGCAGGTCTGCTTCTTTCAGCCTCCGCTTCCAGCGAAGTGGCAATCGTATTTGAATTACCCAGACGAGTGATAAATGGCACCGCCCCACCTGTGGGGGTTAAGTGGAAAATTATTGGCATTTGCCATTTCGAGGCGAGATGTTATTTTGCCAGTTCTAGCAATTCGCAATCGCGATGAGGCCGGCCCGTACGACTAAAGAGGTCAAGGCTCCGGATTTCTCTGAAATAAATTCACTATAGCGTATCGTAATCTGTTTGACTTCTAAAATTTAGAAATGAATAAATTAGAAACAACTCTGCCAAACTGCCGATCTATAAAATCAAACTGCGAAGCGTATTAGCGTATTATTGCGATAATACAACAATTTGGGAATTTACACACGATCTTCTAGTTTAGACGTTCAACAGTTTTAGCCTATACAAATGAAGTAGTGTGTCTATACATATATTCGGTTCATAGCATATTGATGAAGACAGTCCTTATCGATTGACACAATATTGCAAAATTGAAAATATCGAAATGAGCATAGAATTTAATATCTGAATGAGATGTTAAAATTAAAAATGTTGAAACAACTGGAGTTATATGGAGTTATTACATAGTGGAAATTATATGTTTAAGACTTTCTTTATGGTATACACAAATTTAGAAAAACTTTAAATATTAATATTTTTTTTTTTTTTTTTTAATGAGAATAGATATTAAAATGTATCGGCGCAATAAAGCCATTGTTTCGGTCATGTTTGTTTCCTTTACCCGCACAATGAACGACGGTACCGCAATTGGCTGTTTACAAAGCACTACGGGAAATTTTGAAGAGCGAGTTTGTAAGATAGAAACGAGGGAAGCGTATATAGGCAACTAGGCGTGGGTTAGCGAGATTATACGCGAAGGTTGCAGACGGTCAAGGCATGGCGTCGCTGGCTGATGTTTGCACGCTCTGCACGTTCTAATTTGGCCTTGAATCTAATGCAAGTCGCCCGTCGCAGTTCGTAGACCTCGGACATTGCCACTTCAAACAGTTGCAATCGTCGCACTGCCTTCGTAGAATGGGCCGGGGCAGATAAGCCCCCGCGGATGACGAACCACATTTTGATATCGAGCCTGTTTTTGCGAACTCTTTAAAAGTACTATTTTTAACCCATGCCTTCTCACGATGCATATTTACAATGTGCATTTTGTATTATTGTAAATGTCTTACGCTTCCTCGTTTGCAGTCGTTTATTTTATCACTTCACGAAAGAGAATCATTGTTTAACAAATTGTTTTAGTATTTACTGCAATATTTTATATGCTGAGAGTATAAATGTATAAATATGTAAAATATTATTTTTTAAATTCAAATAATAAAAATTTGTTTAATAAATAATTTTGTAACACACACACACACACACACACAAATCTGAATTAATTTATGAACAGAATGAATAACTATTTAATATATTTTTGATATTATTTAATATTCATAGATTAAGAGGGATAGAACTTAAAATAAAATGAATTTGAAAAACATTGTTGTATCAAATAATAATTCTGTATTTTATATAATCTCTGGAACAAATTTAGTACTATATATTTATATTTCATTTCATACTTTTTCGATTTTATTTACCTTTTTTACATTAAAATCAATATATTTTTATTCTTAAAATTGTATAGTCGTAACTGAATCGAAATAAAGCATTATTTCATTTTATTCAGTAATATCAAAAAAGACTTGGAGAACTGGAAATAACTTGCAATAGTCAAGATATGATAATGCTATACTGCTTTAGAAATACACCACTTGCAAGCAACGCGTGTGATTATAGCATTGAAAATAACGATAACGAGATATATTAATATCATCATAAATATTTTGTTAGAGGATTTGTAAAATTATTTTTCATAATTGATATTGTGATTGCGTAAAATGTATGATGCATTCGTATTGTAATTGCAATATATTGTAAATAAATACTAATCTTTATCATTAAACAAATCTGTTACTATGAAAATGTGAAGAGAGAAAGAGAGAGTAGGGGGGGGGGGGGGCGAGAAATTATATAGCATGCGAAATATGTCATACGAAAATAAGCAAATTAAACACAAATGGTATATAAATAACTATTATTTGTTCTGCAATACAGAGTGCAATTCATAACACACTGAATTTGAAAGAATACATTATTCGACAGCAGATGCAGAAACTTTAAAAAGTTTAGCTCCCGCGTTGTACTAGCAGATGACGCATGCAAGGCCAATCTATACTCCATCACCGCCCAGTTATTTTGAAAGTTTCGGTTTCATATTTATTACACAGTCGTGTGTTATCTTTTGACTAAAAATCACTATTCCAGACTAAACTAACGCGCAGAAAACGATAAGCGGATAAAACGAAACATACGAATGATTCATGCGAGGTCAATAAGTTTGCTATCAATGAAAGCACTCAACTATTATTTGATATATACAGTTGCTTTAATTTTAATTTATCCGTTATAAACAATAACAAACAATGCAAAATGTTCAAAAGTAAAATATGTGTTATTTAAATTTTTTCAATTTTTAACGATTATTTCTCAACTCACATTAGTGGGCTATTGCATTGAATTTTTTTGTTCCGTTAAAATAAACAATATATATATAAGTTTGTTATCTTTATCTCACTAATATTAAAAGTGATTTTATATAAATGACCGTCTTCGTTCACATCCTGTTGCTAGCAAATTACCCGAACGACAATTGATTAGATCCGAACTGATCAGAATTAAATATTTAGATATAGATTCAGATAACTATAGATCTTATTATCTACAGTTATATATACATAAAGTTTATTTATTTTATTACTTTTTATTTAATCTAATTGATTTTTACATTTGTCTGGATAGAAATAATTTAATTTATCTTACATGCATATAATTAGACATTTATAGATTCATTTGAATTAAATGCTATCAAAGAAAAGACTACTATAATAATATATAAATAATGTATATTTGTTATTTGCTAATTCTAAATTATTATCATGAAATTAATGTTCTAAGCAATGGTTTCATATTTCCAGTAGGCGATAAGTACAAAATTACAATAGTACACATAGAATAATACAAAATTAACAATAATTACAAAAAAGCTTACTATTTTGTCAGTAATTGGTAATGAATAATAAGTATGTTTCCAAACTGATATTTTTATGTAAACGAACTTATACTTAAAAAATGTTTAAAAAATGTTTGAAAATTAGTTTACGTAATTTATAATACATGATATCGTATGTAATTTGTCAATATGTCAATTCTATTTTTATCGTAAATTATTTCGTTTTTGTTAACATCGACTGTCTAAAATATAATTTATTCCTGACTCGTTGGTAAACGGTTTATTTTATCTTTTAATGTCTTTTTCTCTCCATGTGTAGGTATCCATTATTAAAATTTGACTTGTAATTACATTTTTATAATTATTACTCTTACATTACATTAGAAATAGGGGAATTTATACGATTTTGTTATTTATACAATTGATTATTTTCGAGTTAATAAAGTAAATATTCAGGATGAACAGTTACGTCTAAAATAACATTGAATAAAACTCAAGTATTGTAATCTAAACTGTCACGCTTAAAATTTTATAACATCTCAAAACATATTGTAACAAAACAAAATCGATATGCCTTCTTCATGTTGAGATATTTCTAAAAAAGGTGACAACCAAATGAAAAAAGTAAGTGTAAGGATTTCCTATAAATTATAAATTTATGGAAAATCCAGACTCGATGAATTTATCAATATTTATTAATATATTTATCAATATTTATAAATATGTATTGTAATATCTTCAGAAATTTTCAACATTTTCAAAACTTATTTAAAAAGATCACTAAGATGAAAGAAAATATTAAATAATGATACCTATATTAAATAATAATACCTAGAATATTCAGTATATATAATTCTAAGTAGCTTGATGTTATGGAATATTCTGAAAGACTGAAGAAATTTAAAGTATACTGAATTCTAGCACATCATATTATTAAAAGAGACTGATATTTATTTATTCATTAACTAAACTCTACTATTACCGGAATACTATTGTTATAATATTTACTCCTATATTGTTCCCGCTTGATTTGAATTAAATTAATTGTATATTTTGTCCGTTTCTCATTCATATATTTCCTACTTTCCCTACGTAGTTAATGTTTCACTTCTTCGATTATCTTCATTTCATCACATAATATTCGGCATGGGATTTGTGATAAATAAATCTTGGCTGATATGACTATTATATATACAGAGTTGCTGCAATCAGAAGTATCCGATTATGTGTATATAATAGAATAGTTCATATATTCTCGAGGAGTAATCAAAATCCCGATACATGCCCATCTAGAAAATAAGACCAGTTTATAGTCATCTTTTCTGGACTCCCTCACTTATAACATAAAGTCCAAAAAAATTGGACAAAAACAGGTGTCATTTTCTACTAGGGTCATTTGTAAAATAAAGGTAGATATATGACATTAATAAGAAAAGCTTAGAACATATGGCGGAGAATTTTTATTGGATGTTTTCTGCTCTGTTTACTGCAATGTTTGAAAACGACTTTCTATAAGTTGTCATTTAATTCGAATAATTCTACTTTTATACATAATGCATATTCCTACCCGAGAATGTTCGCAACTGGTATTTGTTTATACTCTGACAAAGAAATTCTTTAATTAATTATTATAAAACATTTGTTTAAAACTAAACGACAATTTGCCTGCGGTAATAATATAATATGTACATTTAAATTGGATTATAACACAAATGTCGTCAATAAGCATGCGACAGCTAAATGAACTGCAAACAAACCCTTCATATTTTCTATTTACAAAATGGCACAGCGGGTTTCCTGAATATTCATATAATTTACTAAGGAAGCAATAGAGTAAACAAGTCCCACGGTAGACCTAAAATTCACTCTAATCTAAAGTGCGTCTGCGGTGCTTCCTGCGTCTCTAGTTTGCATGTTTTGTTTTCGCTCTCCCTACCCCGTCTTCTCCTCGACCCCCTTTTACCATTACTCTCTCATTAGGCTACGTTCGTCCCTTTTTTCTTTCTATCTCTTTACCGTTAGCTCTCGCTATTACTCTCTTTCATGTACATACTATTCTTCCTTTGTATTATCTTATCTTTTATCGGCATCGCCTTCAAACGCCCAACGTGCGTCGAAATTGCATTTACAAAGAGTTTTCTTCTGTTCTTGGGACATACTTTCTATAGAATTCTATCGGGGCATTTCGAAAACTCAAGTTGAATTCGTCCAGTTCCGCTTCCGAGGCAAAGTTTTGCACGGAAGTGCAGGACGCGCACCCTGGCTGCAGCTGCTTCCCCGGATTTCTGCACCAAGTATTATCCATCCAGCAAGGACAAACAAAAGCCATCCTACCGGGCGACTTCGTTCTTGATTAATGTCCCAACTATCAGTATGTGATCAGGGATCTCAGGCGTTAAAGATACAATGAGTTGACCCATTTATTTGACAGGCAAAATATAACGAGTGACTAAAATCCATACCTCAGGAGTATTTCTTAACAATTTACGCAGTTCTTACGTAGACGGAAACAAACCGGTATACTTCAGTTTATAGCTCATGCTTTAGCAAGATTCTAAACTGATCTATGACGACAAACCCCTTACCAAAATCGCTATATAAAGTTCAAAAACAGATATGAATAACCTATAGATAAAAAAGATGACTGTAATACTCCAAATATCATTTCCGCAGTAGGAAATGAAAAAAAGGATCTATTTTTGTATATATCACCAATGAAATCAAATCTTAATTTTTGCGACCGCTTATTTCTGCATCTGAAGAATAATGACAAAATCAGACTTTATTTTCTAAATTACTGTATCGCCTTACAGGCTTATATTATTTCGGATACAGTTTTCAGCAAGCACCATTTGTTGTGATTATCAAGTTCGGTATCCTAAAACAATTAATTTAAACTATATACTGAAATCAAGATAACTTTCTGCGACTGCGATCAGACGCTATACTGGCAGTAACTGTACACGGTGTATATAGGTGCTCGAAACATGAAACCAAACCAACTGGTTTCGGCATAAAGACCGTTAGTATTAAAGCATCACTCCTAGCAAAGCGCGTTATAGTATCATGCTTGGAATAAGGCTTACGTACGTGGAAGACCTAAAAGCAAAATCCAAACTTCAACATCATTTTATATCCCATTAACATTTTGATATCACGTAGAAAAAAGTTAATAGATAGTTTGAGTTCCACTGTAAAAATTTGATAATGTTCAGAAATTATATACGTTTGGCTTTTCTAGCCCGTTTATTACTACCACTTTTCTTATCGTACGTAACCTTAACATCCTAGTGTCTGAATTGCAGATAGCATTGTTCTTACATATAGAAAAAGTATGTTATTTGTAAAGGTAAGATAAGATAAGATTTATTAAAGAACCCTGGGACAAGCATAAAGGGTTACATATATAGTTTACACATTAATTAAAACTAAACTACATAATTATCTTTATTTATGATAGTATTACTGATTGAAGTTGATTATTACATATTGAAACTATTAATAATTTTTGCTACATCAAATAATATAATTTCATAATCTACATCGAAGTTATATCTGTCGTATATATGTACACACGTACAGATGATTGAAATGGGCTATTGTAGCAACTGAAGTAACATGTAATGGGAGATTATTCCAAAAGTAGGATGCAGAAACCAAGAACGAATTTTTGAAAGTTGACGTCCAACAAAATGGTATCAAAAGTTCTTTGTTAACTGAACCACGCTCCGATCGTCTTAAATCCGGATTGTCTGCTAGGTAGTAAAAACGTTATCGCAAATATGACGTTGCGTGTTCTTGAATAATTTTAAATATAAAACTGCCTAAAAAATAACCTCGCCTACCTCGAGCCGTCTACCACCCTAATTTCACTCGATATGGATAAAGTATCTAACTTTCGGACAGTTATAGCCTTTAAAGACTTGTTACGTTTTTAGCAAATTCATCGTTTTATAATAAATTTATCATAATGTAATCTTTCAGTAATAACAGTACTTATTTGTTTAATAACTTATAAAACTCGCATATATATAATACGATTCTTTAAAAATGAAAAAAGCATGAATTGACGTTCATTTTTGCAATTCAAGTTTAAAAAGCCGGAAGTGTAAACAAGTATCAGTATGTTTGGAATAATATTAACAAATCCATAATAGCATTAAATACCTATGGGTCATAAATTTGGTTCTAGAACAAACCAAGGAACTTTCAACACATGTGAATGCATCAAAGTAACGTTAAAAGCGATTATGGACTGATGCAGTCGAGATCACTGGCTTTAAATCGCTCAGCAAAACATTTGTGGCACCGCTTTCTTTTACCACTTATTTCAGACATTTTATGATTTTGCAGGTACCAAATGCGTCACTTTTAATATAACGACTTGCTACAATATCGTTTCTTAGTGCCTTGTTTGAGATTATATGCCAAGAAAAAAACCATAGACAAAGGGTCCATCTCCATTATATTTTTAGTCAAAATTCATGATTTGGTGAACTACGTGTATTAAGATAAGCCTAACTTTTTTTTCTTTAGGTTCATTATGTATATATACATCGAGTAGTATGTATATATGTATACGCTCTCTTATAATATATTGCGTTTCAATTTGTATTTTGGTTATATTTTTAATATATCCATTATAATATATTAAAGGTATAATCTATTATTATTTATATTGGGAAAAGTAGATTAGAATGACAATATTGCTGAGGTGTCCAAGAAATGGAATTTGAAAAATTCGTCCTCCTGTGAAAAATACCTTCAATAATTACTTGGAATTTAAAGCTCGACTTCCATTCTGTTTTACAGGAAGAAAAACCTAATTAGACTTGCGACGGGATCAAAAATATCCCAAAACGTGAGCTGACTAAATTCTTGAAAATCCAAGTAGAATTATTCATTCATGAGTAGAATTAATCCTGATCTGATCGGATTAAAGAGATTTTGATTAAATTAAATTATATATATGAATTCTATCGTGAAATGTTTACACAAGATTTGCTACGGTCGATATCACAGGATAGACCTAAACGCAATCGCAGATGCTAGAACTACCCTGAATGATTCACTCATATATTTCGACCAATTTAAGTGTAATTAAAAAAAAAAAAAAAAATGAAATGCACGACTGGACCTACTGATAACAGTCATATACATATACAAACGATTTTCCTCGATCTTGTTCGGATTCACTGTTTAATTATAGTTATTTGGAGTCTTTACATCTTGTTTGCTCAACCCCAGATGGCATTTGATATTCTAATAATATCCTTACGATATACTACAATATACTTTCAAATATACGTAGGATATCATTTTTTAATACGATAATATTTTCAGTATGTACTCAGAATATTCCTATGTCCGCTCTTTTAAGTACTCAGAANNNATGTACTCAGAATATTCCTATGTCCGCTCTTTTAAGTACTCAGAATATTCTCAGGATATCATACGTAATGTTCTAAGAATATACTTTGAATATCGGCGGAATATTGTCTACTGAATATTCTAGAAATATCCTTACAATATACTATAATATACTTTCAAATATATATAGGATATCATTTTTATAAAGATAATATTTTCAGTATATTCTCATAATATTATCAGGATAGTACATGACATATCGTCAGTATATACTCCGAATATTCGGGAAACATAATTTTGATATATACATAATATCATCCATGATATGATCAGGATATATATATAGGATATGCCCAGAATATCCTCAATCAAAATATGAACTTTAAAAATTATAGTTTTTTTAATTCTTCGGAACTTGAAAGTTGACACGATTGTCAGAATCCGGAATAATTCATCCTATATAAAAAGTATATAAAGCCAATAACACTCATAATGTACTCTATACACGCCGAACTCCTTCAAATTCTTTAAATCTGCTGTCTTTGTTTTCACAAATTTTCTTACGGAAGACGAAGACAACAGACGGAAAGAATCAAAGACGTTGGGTGTAGATGTAGATCAACACATTTAAAACATTGTTGAATTCAATAATGATATAACAGAATAACATGATATATAAGGAAAAATTGTAAATACCAAATTAAATATGTTTAATTGCTCACAAATTATTTATGTAAATGAATGAACCAGTACCGCAAACATCAATGTAAAAAATGCAATACTAAAATTACTATGTATTTAATTTTAAAGATACTAAACCAATACGAATTCCATGTTAAAGCGATAACAAATGACTTTTCAAACGTACAGATGATGGAGCAGAACATTTTATTCGCTATACTTTTGTCGATAATAGGAAATATCGGAATATAATAAAAAGATCTTCCGTGATCTTGGTTCCTTTATGAAGGAATGACGAATATTTTAACAATGTCTCAGCGGACTGCGAACACCGACCAGCCACTATAAAACATTTTCCATCATAGCGATATTCCGAGTTTCTCGGAAAGTGGACAGGAAGCGAACGAGGAGCGATCGCGGCTTTGGGGAATTGAACGAAGTGGGTATGACGTGATTGCACTGCAAAATGAAATGCGTGTCGCTGGCTTCAAAAGTGAGAAAATACAGGAAACTCTCTCCGGGGGAAATGCACGATCGTATCGTGTATGGAAAAGAGGAGACCCTACAAATACAAGTATATTCATTAAACGGAATACATACATACGAGAAATTAAATATTGAAACAATTACACATCCAGCACCAGATTATAAAATATTGAATATCAAACTCTCCTCTGTGCGATAGCAAATATCTCCGTAATAGATATTCATTTGATTATCGGATAAATCTGGTGGATTTGAGATTATAACGATTCATTGTATTCATATGATAATTTATACTATCTGCTATTAATTCTTGAGTACTCCATTATTTTTCACTTTCACTTGTATGATATTTCTAATAACTCCATGTAAATTAATGAGTTATAATCAAAACTTCTGAAGAAAAGCACTAAGAATACTTATTAAATAAAATCTTATGTCAAATGAAATAATAATATTATTTCAAGAATGTCATCGATAAAATAAAATATTAATGGAAAAAGTCAATGTCCGTCAGTTAGAGTTGACGCACTCTGAAATCATAGAACGTGTCTAAACTCATATCTAAATATACCTAGTCTATGTTTCCTTTTTTCATCTAGACTGCTTAGCAGACACCGACTGTCCTTGATTCGCCTAACACCGTTAGAGGTGACAGACGGTCAAACTTACTCACTCAAGAGGCTCGCCTAGGATGTACGTGGTTTATCGATTTGAGACCGTCCAACCTTGACTTTTGGTTTCTAACGCACGACTCGTACGCGGCCATTCCCTTTTTTTTAGATACGAATTACGCAATACTACCTGTGACCGTGAGCCTGGAATTTTTTTCCAGAGATATACAGAATTTCTAGCCGACCGTACAACTAAAATTCATAGAAATTTAGAGATCTATTTTAGAATCGAGTAATGATTAAGCGTTTCGTACGCGATAAATCATTGTCAAAAGTGAATGTCTTTTCGCGAAATTAGGATTATACGTCATAAATATCTATAGTTCAGATTCCACGAAATGATTTTGGGATTCGTGCATCGAATAGCTTTTTTTATTATAAATATTGTTAATTTTTATGAATCTTATAAGAAGGATTAATAAAACTGGTCTTTTCTCAAAACCATTACTGTCGGAATTTTTTATTTTGTCTAAAACTTTACTCGCATCGCCGGAATATTTCTTTGTTTTCTATGATAGCAGTCAGGAGTGGAATCTAAACATCGTCAAGGAGTGGTGATTTCTCACTTGTTGACGTTTCACAAACAACGCATTTGCTACTTAGACCGTCGTTTTTTGGGATTACTACAAATAATAATATAATATATAAAGGAAATTTCAATTATGAATCGGCATTTTTTATTAAAAAAGCATTTAATGGTTGTGTCTATTGAAGAAACACGAGAAACACGACTCATGGTAAGGTAGAAAAATTAGTAATATGTCGGGTTATTATTATACCCCACGTGCCTGTTATCGATTTTCAATACGATTTTGTTCGTTGTAGAGTTCATTAAAGTATACTCAGCGTATTAATTTTTCATATTATGTCTCATCTGCAAAGATATTGCGAGAAAAGATATAGCTGTATAAATTTTATTGTGTATATAGTTAAGAATACTAAATACAATTGAATGTTAGACACGGAAAGTCTTTAATTAAATTGCAAAGATTTTACAGTTATAATAATATGCAATTGAACAAGGAAGGTACATAATTAGCAAAAAAGCGTGTTATACGCAAAGCTACAATTTATCATGTAATTAAAATATATTAAGTTTCAAAAATATTATTAGCATTAATAACATCATAATTTACGCACACATCGTCGTCCTTACTATGAATAAACGTTCACCCTCTGTTTACAGATTCCTTTTATAAAACTGCGCCTCCTTAACAAATTATATTTCTGAAGCAGAATGAAAGTGCCTTCAGCAAAGTAAATAATTTCAGTTTCTACCGGAAATAACTGTACAAGATTATAAACTTGTAAATGTCAAACGGACAATGGTTGGTCATTAAATTTAACAAATAAAATGGAGTTAAGAAAAACATTACAATGAAAAAATATATTCATTACGTGGAAAAACCTTATACTTTATGTTGGAAGAATTATTAAATTAGTTGTAAAGTGAGCATTTTATGGCGGTTGTATTATATTTTACTGCAAAATGTATTAAAACTCTCAGGTATAAAAAAAACAATATAAAATAAAAATACAAAAATCTACTATTTTTGTAGCAAATTTTAATATTTTTGTACTAAAACAAGATACGAAATCGCCATGAAATCTTTACTTTACAACACATTTTAGTAATTTTTCTTACATTAAAACCTTTCAGAGTATTTACGATGCACACAAATTTTTAGCAAGTGCTGTATTTTTAATGTGACTTCTTTCTACTAATTTATTATTTTTTTACAAAATATTGATAAAATAATTCAGATTAAATGAAGAAATTAGTATATCATAACATATACTATATCAAATATACTTCATAGTATATAAAATGTAAAAAAGATGGAGTTAGATTTTATCACAAACTATAAGATATAAATAATTTTTCAGCTTTTACATATTCAAAATCCAATGTATTCATAAGATATTCGTTAAATCTTATATTTTAGATCTTATTATACATATTTAGTTGCTAAGACTTTCACATTCAATCATATATTTATTTTAACCATAAAATGAAATAAAGTTGAAAATAATTTTTATTATTTTAGATCGCTAAACTCAAACAAAATTGAAATTATTGTTTTAAAGTTATCTAAGAAAGTTATTGTCACACATTCATTGTTTGTACTGGCAAAGTAGTCGTAAATATGCAATTAATTCTATCTCCTTCCCTCGTTAATTGAACGCATGCGCATAAACTTTTAATGCATTTTACGGCCTCTGACCTAATCGATGATCGCGGTGATATAACTTCACTATCGGTAAAAGAGCAGAATTTCCATGCAAATGTGTCAAAATATAGGATTCATGGATTATGTAGATGGAACATACGTATATGTACGTAATCCATGTGAAGAAATATTTAGTTTAGAAGTTTTAGAAGATGGTAGCTTCTTCCCTCTCTTGATAAACAATATGTTTGTTATATAATAATAATAAATACAATTTAGAAATTATGCAATAAATTCGCATTAAACATTGGCATTTTTCGCGTTCGATTTGACGAGCTATGGCAATTTTTTTAAATGTTCATGTGCCGCCCCTATAATAGTTAGAAGTAGTGAAAGAACAATGTTAAATCCCACCTGATTGGTAAAGATTAACATGTGCCCTAGATGTGTTTAAATTTGTATACGAGACCCTGTATGAGATATGGTTATCCAGTTATTCTAAGTATTGTAACAATTCCAAATATTAATTTATTATTATTTTAAAAAGTTTATTCTCAAAATTCCATTTACTTCGCCTGACGCAAGGCGGGCGAAGTATTGAATTCACCAACAAAAATTTTTCCGATTCTTCGATTTTGGGAATTTTTTGGTGGAAATCTAT
>JAPYZR010003914.1:0-16923 GCA_030522945.1 Trichopria nigra
CCAACGTTATGTTTTTCAACATAAATGAAAATGACTGAAAATATTTTGCACTGAACTTACAATTTATATAAGCCTTCTTCAGTATTTTTAACATTACCATGCATGATCAAATGAGGCAAAAATATAATAAAGTGCAAATGATAAATATTTTCGATTCAACCTCAGAAATAAAAGTGTATATGCATTATATAAATGTAAATATATAGTTACAATAAAGTATACAAAATAATCAATTAATATTTTGCTAAGATTCGAGTAAATAAATTGGTTAACAACAAAGAAGAAAAAGTCAATAAATCGTATGTCTTCAACATGTTCTATAAGTTGAAGTGACGTCATGTATATTTGTACTTTTTGCATCTGCCATTCAACATTTAAATATATATATATATATATATATATATATATATATTGATTTTCACATATATGCCATACATTTGCTGGTTTCAACTATAAAAGAAAGATCTTTAAATATAAATTTACCTAAATTTAAATTATACATATAAATAATATAACACAAATTTAAGTCATTAAAATCAGTCTAGGTGCATCTTCGATATGATCGGAGATCCTGTCGTGAACTCGACTTGCGACAAAAATATTTATATACATATACATATTATATGCAGTATTGGATACCAGATGATTCGAGCAATCGAATCCAATGACCAATATGTGGACTATGTTTTGAATACAATAAAGAGAAAAAAGAGTAATATAACAGCACCAACGAGCACAACAATACAGTAAAGTTTTCGACTCGCTCGCTTATGTGATTCAGCTTTTTTTAACTGTTTGTAGCCTTCATAAACCTGTACTTGAGTTTGTTCTATATTGTAATCAATCCTGTCTAGGACTGTACCTTGATCATGAACCATATTTGCCAAGTCCTAAAATAAATAAAATGAAGTTTATAAATATAACGTATAATCACTCAAGGAAACCTCAGAATGATGATTAATTTTATTAACTTTCTATTTTATTAACTTACCTTAAATATATGATTAAGTTCTGAAATACTTTGAACTATTTGTCCAACTTCTTTTTCTGTTTCCATTGCTATTCTTACACTTTCTTCAGTTTGCACTAAATCTAAAAGCATTGAATCCTGCTTTTGGTTCTGTTGCTGGGAACTGCCAGTGGTACCATTTTCATACATCAACTCATTTGACCAAAAATCTGTGGGAGATCCATTCACAAGAAAAGTATCATCTTCTGTGAAGAATGGCCTATTCCTTTCTTCTCTAGACTTTATTTCTAAAAAATTTGCAATATAATTATCACAAATAGATTGGATCGTATTATGCATAATCATTGTTAAGTAATTCTATACTGCATTATTTTAAATAATATATATTTGTAATATTTTATGAATTCAAAGTGCCTAGATCCATGCATGTTAGCTGATCTATCCTGGTAAAATTGGAAGTGTACCAGTAGGCTTAAAAGTGCAAATTCATGCTTCTTTTTGCATTTTAAGCGTACTCAAAGCATTCTATAAGCATGAATTTGTACTTTTAAGGGGACGGTACCCTTCCATTTTTACCAGGGATAAGCATGTACAAACGAGGAGAAGAGGGATGCATCCCATAGCAGCCTCCTGTGAGAAAGAAGTACAAGAAGTTCACATATATAGATTTAGACTCAGTCAAAATATAATAACGAAACCTCTTAAAATTCATTAATAAATTAATATTAATAAATATTAATATTAATAAAATAATGTCTTATAACAAAGCAAAAAAAAATATACTGAATTTATTTCTTCATTTACTTAATGCTAAAATAATGAAATGAATAGCTTTCATTATAGTGTTAAATATATAAAATCAAGTTTCTAAGAATTTTTACTTTGCATATAATTGTTCTGGCCTAGTCGATACTTCAAAGCTAAGTCCTGTAAGGCTGAAGAAATGGCAGTTACAGCACTTAATGCGAGCTGTCGTTCATCATTCTTTTTTTCATGTCTCCCAGCAGACTTGATAATTTGAACTTGTCTGTAACCATTTGAGAAAGCACGTCCGATTTCACGGGTGAGTTGGTCCATTTGTCTCTCCTCCTAATGTAATCACAAAATGCAGATGATAAGTTTAAATAGCTAATGTTATGTTTAATTAGACTTTCGACAAGGTAGCAAGTTACTTGAGAATTGTCATCTAAAGTAGGTCTGGTGAGTTGCTTAGCATGCAGTTCAATGAGACTGTCAACTTTAGCTCGTAAACGACTTAAAATATATTGAGCCTCTTCTAAGGCATCAATCCACACTGGTGGGGCACTGCTTGATCCATTTATTCCTTTCAGCTCGACACCGTCTGAACTTAATCCGTCTGATGCCACAAGAGCCATTCTGTCGGACATGTTCTATAAAATAATAAGTCATTAAAAAAAATATTTATTAAGGAAGTTAAAAAGAAATTAATACTATTTAAATAACCTACTTGTTCCGCATAGATGTGTCTGTTCTGCAAAGCATTGTTCCTCATAAGGACGAAGGGTTCGGTCAGATTTCTGGTTGCCATTTCTGCCTTGTACAAGGCGAAATCGGTTCGAAATAACTAAGAATTTAAAATATCGGAACGTATCTGTCATTCGGTCCAGCTGATTATATTCAACCTGTCATTTAGAAATTAGAGTACGGGCTGGGGCATGATTGGAGGGGGAAAGAGCGGTATAGGAAGCAAGTGTACATGTAACAGCTGATCCTGGTAAATTTGTCCATACCAACGTCATTATTATTAACACTATACACACACGCATGCCTAGGTAAATATATGTATGCATATGCATTATTATGTTGTAACTTGTGAAAACGCTGGCTTTTTAAGCAAAATAATCGATTACTTTATGAATGCTTATATTTTATTTGTAATGTAATTTAATCAAATAATTTTTTTACTAGAATTTTGTTAAAAATTTAAAATTTCGTGCTTTTAAGTAGATGTGGTATTTTTTCTCAGGTTGGCCAAATGTTATGTGTGCACATTTGAATAACCCTATATGTATATGTATATATATAGGAACCTAGTGATCCTACCACAAAACGATCAATAAGGCAGGCTATAATCGCGTAATTCGCGATTTTGTGTCAATTGCCTGTAACCAATTTTATGACAATTATTCACAATTATTTCATCCAGCTAACCAGTAAAATCTAACCAAAGTTCGGACAGGTATGAAACAGTTTATTAGCACATGAAATTTATCTTATAATTGACACATTATTCACTCATTCATGTAAATCTACTTATAATATTTTTTAACTTAAATTTGATAAGCAGAACCAAAAACAAAACAAGGACCAGAAAAAACTGTCCGTAATGGCACAATCCTTGAAGAAAGCAACAGGACTGACAGGACTTGCAGTTGTTCCTTATCCTCATCGAACGTTGACTGTCCTGTATAACAAAATTCTTAAAACATTAAATCTATTACCTAAAGAATATCCATACAGGATATATACAGAGCAACTAATTAAAGAGCGTGCTGATGCTGTCAAGAATACTTGCGATGTCAATGCACTGGAAGAAAAAATTTGTTGTGGTCAAATTGAAGAAGTCATTGTCCAAGCAGAAAACGAATTACGATGCTTGCGAAATATAATTGAACAGAAAGCTTGGGAACCATTAATGGAAGAAGCTCCAAAGACACAATGGATGTGGCCACCTCATAAGTAACAATTTCAACAAATAGTCATCTCTAGCAATTTCTAAGATTTTGAAGTAGATTGAAGATTTTGAAATGTATTAAACTGCGTTGAATAAATATCATTTATGAACTTGATGCTTTTATATGACATAAACTTGGAAATCAGTATATTAAATTTAAGAAGTGATTTTAACATGTTTGAAGAAAAAGTGGTACATATTTATGTTTCAACAAAAAATGTAAGTATATGATTAGTAAATTAAATTCTTGAAGTCCAATATAGAAAAGTACATTTTACTTTTATGATTAAAAATGGTCATCTGAATCCAAATATGTATAAATTTATATTCAATTTTATATCATTTTTATCACTTTATCAATGAAAATCATGCAGCTTGAAAATTGTGTTTCCTAAGATCACTTCTCTTACGTTCATTCAATATATGTAAGTAAATAATAATGTAGGTACATAAATCATTTTTTTATATACAATTAACAGTTGAGAACTGTATATTGGGGTCACATACTTTAAAATATCACAAAAATGTCATTAAACACAATGAACTGTAAATGAAAAGATACAAAAAAAGGATATTGTAATTAATACTTTTAAATATTATTATAATATTTTTAAAATAATTGTATTGTTACTAATAAATACTGTATATATAATTATGAAATGGAATTTCTGAAGGAAATTATGATTATGAAAAACAGCAAGTACTACACATTCTACTGAACATCCAAATGTTTACTATCATAAATGCTTTTTATTATTTAAACATTAAAGAACTATCTGCTATAAGTTAAAACAATCACACCATACAGAAAGTTTTGTAGTATACATTCGTAAGGTTGTAAACATTTTGTTTTATTTACATTTGAGAATCGGTACATGATCAGAGATCCCTACTAATCTCTGACATGATTCAATAGGATAGTTAATGAACTTTACAAATGTTTTTAATTCTTGACTGCTGTTATCAGAAGGCGATAAAAATGTACATAATCAATATTACAATGACCTCGAAGAATAACAGTACAAAGTTTTGCTCATGGGCAATTATTTATATTATTCTTCTTATTATTTTCATGACTGCTAGAAGATTTTGCATCAGTGACTTTGTCATTTTCCCGAACTTCTATCACCAATGGATTAGTTGCGTACAAATTCCCTATTAACGCTTGTCGTTTGATCATTTCCAACGATTCATAACCATATGCCACCGAATCCTTGATCTCTTTTTTATCTTGTAAACATTTATTTTCTTGAAATTCATGTCGTATTTTTCTAAGTGCATAGGTTCTGTAAGCAAAAATTTTAAATTAACATTTTATATTATTAACCGATTTTTCATTAAACTTTTCAGTGAACAAATGAGTAAATACTTTAACATAATATAATAAATACGTTTAAAAATGAAAATAATTTACTCCAAAAAAATGTGTCAAATCGAGTACTTGTTAAAATATTATTGATTATTATTTATTAATGTATTATTAAAAAATGTTTGCAAAATTTTCAAACTTTAATTACACATTTTATCTTATAAACTTAAATAATCATGAACATTATAAAAGGCGCAGACATTTCATATTTTCAAAATATTGCTTTGAGGTTGGATTTAAACGAAATTCTAATTTTTTATGATTTTAATGAGACGAGTTTTAAAAATAATAAAATTTGAATAGAACTACTTATCTTAACAAAATTATACAATTACCTGTAATTATAAGAATGCCATTTCTTGCTTTCCTTGATTAAATTTCGATAAAGAGCCAAAACCGCCTCACGTCCACACGCCATGGTTCAATTCTTTGCGTGCGAATCAATGTGTATGCATATAGGTATATAGACAGAGGTTGCACACAAAAAGTCACACACCTAACCTATACACACATATATATATCATTGCAGGGTTTTTAGGGTTTTAGGGTTTTAGCCATGTTTTAGCGTTCTATAGATATATGTCGAATAGAAAAGCGACTACATAATCGAAATGTCTAACCAATAACCAATAATCTACTTTGTAATCTAAATCTCAAATTCTCAAGTGACGTAATAATAACACGGGCATGCACAAATTTACACGATAAATAATATATATATAAATATGTACAAGAAAATCGAACATAACAGCTAGTGTTAAATTTAAAAAAATGCAATTAAAATTGTACGTTTATACTACTTTGACATTATTTTAATTTAATTTTTTATTAAATGTTATGTTTATAAAATATTTTATTTGCTACAGGTGCAAATTAGTTTCTGTCAAGAAACTTGCAACAAGAGCCAATATTCTTCGTTACTCAACAGTTCCAAATATTCATAAGTATGAGGGTGAAATTGAGATCCTTGGAGAAAAATATGCTACTGATAAATGGACTAATGTTACGCCAAAAATTATTTCACACATTGGAAAGAACTTACATGTTCAGGCCCACCATCCATTATCGCATGTGCGAAAACAAATAGTTGATTATTTTTATAAGAATTATCGCAATAGAGTCGGCAATCCTTTATTCAGTGTCTTTGATAATTTAAGTCCAGTTGTAAATACAGCTCAGAATTTTGACATGTTACTCGTGGCTCCAGATCATCCATGCAGAAATAAAAGCGATTGTTATTACATCAATCATAAAACATTGTTAAGGGCACACACGACAGCACATCAAAATCAACTAATTTCCATGGGTTTGAACAATTTTTTGGTAATTGGTGATGTTTATCGTAGAGATGAAATAGATTCTACCCATTATCCTGTTTTTCACCAAGTCGATGCAGTGCGCACTTGTACTGCAGAAGAGGTATTTAAAAATGTTGATGATTCAGAAGGATTAAAGCTTTTTGAGCATTTAGGAGTTGATAGCGCAGATAAGCAAGGTTGTCACACTATGGAGTCAGTGAAACTAATGGAGCATGAATTGAAGACTGGACTCGTTGGACTTGCTCAAGCATTGTTTGGATCAGGTAATGACGGCTTAACAACTCTTGTTAAAATCCAGTATTTTTTCATTAAAGGAAAAGAAACATTTGATTTTAATATTTCGTTGAAATTTCTATTTCCGAGACTTCAATATATTTATAATAATATTGTTTACAAAGTATTTGGCTTAATTATTGATTATATAAAACTTTATCTCTTTAAATACAGATGTTCAGTACCGATGGGTCGATCAGTATTTTCCATTTACTCATCCTTCATGGGAGTTAGAAATATTTTATAATAATGCTTGGTTAGAGATTCTGGGATGTGGAATAATGCGACAAGAAATTTTGCAAAAAGCTGGAGCAACTGACAGGATTGGTTGGGCTTTTGGCCTCGGCCTTGAACGTCTTGCGATGCGACTATACCAAATTCCAGATATCAGATTATTTTGGAGTACGGATACAGGATTCTTGAATCAGTTTATCACCAATGATCCATACACTCCAATTATTTACAAGGTTCATTATTTATTATGAGTAATATTGGTTATCACTGAGGGAAAAAAGTAGTAGTATTAGAATTATAAACTTTTATTTATAAGTTTCATTGAATAATATTAGTAAATATTGTAGTTTAGGGAGTTTTCAAGATGATTTTTAAGTAAGAGAATATTCCAAACAACATGCATATGTGATTAATCAAATTTTTCAATGATTGCAGCCCGTTAGTATCTATTCACCATGTGCAAATGATATAAGTTTCTGGCTTCCATCGGAACAATCGTTCTGTTCCAATGACTTCTATGACTTAGTGAGAGAAGTTGGCAGCGACACTGTGGAGCAAATACAGCTGATTGACGAATTCGTTCACCCAAAAACAAAAAAGACTTCACACTGTTATCGGATAATATATAGACATATGGAGCGAACTTTAACACAGAAGGAAGTATCTGCTCTACATACAAAAATAATGGAGTTAGCTCCAGAACAGTTGGGTGTAACACTTAGAAAATAATTAAATTTATTTTTAGAAACATTTTCACTTTCAGTGTACTACGCTTATCAGTTGGTCATCCAAACAAAAATTAAGATAATACATTTTGTAAATGAATGAAGGAAAAATGAAAAAGCGAATAAACGAATATATTATTTTGTATTTATACATAAATTAATTAGAAATATATTGTACAGTAAACAAAATTCGCCTATCGATAATTCTTTCATCTATCACGATTAACCACTGTTACAGGATCTTCGTCGGCTTCTTTTTTTATTGCGAAGACATTTATCATTTAAAAATCGATTGTTCTTCGTACAAGCTAGTAATTGCAGCCGGGTACGAATCTCGTTAAATATATCATTTCATAATCTTACATGAAGAAAACCTACAGGTTTCTTTAGAATTTTCTTTGCAACACGGTCACCAAATTTCGTCTTGGGTTTTAATCCATTATTGTTTGCGTTTCTTTTTTCTAAACTAACGACCATTCATTTTAAATTTTAAATTATTTAATCCTTTTTTAAAATCCAAATTGTAGGGTTAAAAACAACGTTCTCTACACCCCTTTCTTCACTAAAAAAAAAGAAAAGAGAAAAAACTTAACAATTACACAAAGTTTTCACATGTTAAAGTTTCTGGTCGTTGTAAAAAGAAGGAACGCGATTGATAATCCGAAAGCTACGAAAGACGTGGTCAAGTTTCGAAGCGGAGCATCAATTTGCATTCACTTGTGCCATCACAGTTGAGTTTTCCTAACGTTTCTTCTATTTGTTTCCTTTAAAAGACGTGCCACGAAATGGTGACATTTCGTAAATTAAACACGTATAAAAAAAAGATCAACAAAAAATGCAAAAATACTCATTACGCTGTTAATTCGTGAAAATTGAAAAAGCGTCGGTTTAAGAACTACGATACATACATTACAACCTCAGAGTTGAGTCATAATTTATATGATGTACCAAATCATGAATAAAATGAACTCGGCAATGATCGACCTTTTGTGCAAGACGATAAGTGCGATGATCTCGAGATCTCTTCGGTATAATTGCGATTTCGCTTTGTTTCCGAATCTTGAGAATAATCTTCGTGGTTATGCATCTTTGAACCTACGAAGAATGTCGGATTTGACTTTAGTCGACGAACGAGTCGCTTCTTTATAGGCACGATGCCGCTCAAGACAATTTCGTGTAGCTCGGTGGCGAAAACTTTTTCCTTAAGAATTTGAGAATGTAGAGGGGCAAACAAGAAACAAGAGTTATAACCAACACTTTCCACGCAAAATCTGTGGTCTTGATGAAATCGGCGTCTGTGGAATAATAAAGTGTTGACTGAATTAAAAATAGTCCTTTAGATCCAGTTACATAACATAACTAACGGACTAATAAATTATTCTGTGCAAGGTGCGTATAACAATTATGATTACACTTACCAAAATAATCCTTCAGCACAACTAAAGATAATATATACAGTGCCAAAGAGAAGACCTCCGCAATGACCATTAAATGATGCCATGTACGTACAGTTAGAGCGACCATTATTAACTCCGTAAGTACTAATGCGGAAAAACTAATGGCCACTATGTGAATAAATTCATCTTCGAACATTATTAATGCACCATACATGATAACTCCACCTGCAAATGAAATGTCAGTTATATTCAAATTGTGTTCTGCATTGTTCACTTGATTAATGATATCGAAAATTATTGGTAATATGCTTTAAGTATTTAATCGTTTTCATGCATAATATATAATTAAAAATTTATTTTGTCACTGCACACCCTAGAGAATGTTACATATAACCATATAACCAATATAAGACGACATTCACTTTTATAACAACAAATTCAGTTACCTTGATAAATGCTGATTAGAACCCACATAAAGAAAGTTTTGTAAGAAAGTGAACGCCCTTTGCTTAGGTCTTTATAGAGTTCCGGAAAAGTAAGGGCTATTCGTCCGGATACGTCTTTGTCCAAGACTAACGAAAACACTGGGAACATTGTATACAGTGTTCCGTACCTATGTAAAACGACATTCATTTATAATTCGCAACATGAAAATATAAAACTACTGAAATTCAAGTAGCGATTCTTTGATTGCACGTACCCGACCATCAGAAAACCTTGATAAAGTGGTACTGATGAAAAGTAAAAAACAGCAGAAAACACCGCCTGCATCGTAGAAATGATTAATCCTCGATGAATAATAAATTGACTTAAAGCAGCTGATCTCTTGTAACTTCTTCTGCCATGAACTAAAAGCAAATTCGCCAAATAGCTGAATTGCTGAATTGAAAAGTCAGCAGCCAATGAAGCTTGTCGACCTTCAAGCCCTTCGATACCTATTCCTGTAAAACGATCAAAACCATATTAACGTCGTATCAAATAAGCAATCAATATTTTTGTACATCTTTTAACGCATTTCTTTAAAATAACTTCTACGTTTATGGGATTGCAAAAATATGCAAACAAATTTTTTAGATATAAAATCCCTTACCAGCATCCGCAGTTTGGATCATCGAAACGTCGTTGCCACCGTCGCCAACCGCTGCGGTCCTCTTGCCAGTGTGCCTTTGAATAAGACTAACAATTTCGGCTTTTTGCGTTGGAGAGCAACGACAGCAAACGACGGCAGGGGACCCGCATGCAAGTTCAAGAAATTCGTCTTCGTAATATTGTAAGCATACTTCGAGCGAGTCACCACTAATAACGAGGGCACAATCCTGTTTCTTACGGAAGATGTTCAATTCTAAGTGGGCATCTGTCCTTGTAACAACGGACTTGAAGACGTGAAGTCCTTGAGTGCGCGAAACTAACCTCGATGATTTTGCTATGCAAGTTGCTGTTTCCAATTTGTCACCCGTCAACATCCAAATCTAACAAATAATGTCATTTTTCATTTTTTTTAGCTTATTTTGGATTAGGTTAAAATTTTGTACGAACTGCTTATTTAAAAACAAGGAACAATTTTAGGATCAAAAATAATACCTTAATTCCGGCATTTCTCAATGATTCCAAAGTTGATCTAACTTTGTCCTGCAATTTGTCTTCAACTCCAGTCACACATAACAATTCCATTTCTCTTTCCAAATTCTCAACAACAGCTGCAACTTTTGAAACTCGATCCGTGACGCACATTCGCGCCGCGTTATATCTATAAGAGTAAAAGTTAATTTTTTTTAGTAAATAAGCAATATTACCTCAGAAAATATGAGTAGAAAGTATAGAAATCATAAAAACAAAAACTTACTTTGCTTCAAAGTCTATATACTGTTCTTCAGTCAGATTTTTCTTAGCGACTACTAATGTCCTAAATCCTTCTCTTGCCATATTCCCACACTCTTCTTCGAGCCAGTCGTTGTACTGTACGATACCCGACATAACAACATCAGCTCCTTTTAAATAGAATGTGATTTCACCAGTCGATTCTTCTTTGACAATGACTCCCATCCTTTTGGTTTCTGATGTGAATGGAAAGATTTGTAAGATTATGTAATTAAGAATTTTTCCATTTGGTGCCTTCAGCTGCATTGAGTTCAAATCGCGCTTCACCAAGGCAAGGCCTACTTCTTCAGTCCATTTCACTAATGCAACTTCATCGGGACTAGATGCCTGATAGGTTAGTCCTTGCTCAGTGGGGTAATAATGTTGATCTGCCTCAGTTTGACTAGAAACAGTTATGAAATACTTCAAAATTTACATTACAAAAGAATATATTTTAAAATTATCTTGTTTTCTTATCTTCCTTAAAAAATTTACTTATAGAAGTGCATTTATAAAAAATTTCATTATCATGAACTAACCTTTGAATAGATCCAGTTTCAACAGTTTCAATACTGTCTGTATCGAGTTTATTATTGTCTTTGTTAGTCGTTGTTGTTGTTGTTGTCGTCGTCGTCGTCGTTTCGTCGTAGACTGGAGTAACATTGTGACATAAAGCTAAGGCGTGTACTGCGTCATAAATTCTTGTATTCTCTGATCTCCTCACCTTACCAGAATGCGACATTGTCATTGTCCTCGCAGGAGAGCTTTCTGAGCTTGATGAATAATACGTCTTCAGAGTCGAGTTGATTTCGTAGAAAGAATCCTGTCCGTACGATATTGTGCCCAAGTGTAGCTTTTTAAAGACCATTTTATTCTGTGTTAGAGTACCAGTCTTGTCGCTTAATAAATAAGATATCCTCCCAAGCTCTTCTGGAATAGTTGTCGTCCTTACGACTGTTCCAGCGATACTCTTATCTCTTTGTATGCACCAAGCATAGAACGTTTTGCCCATGTCCAGGTTTACTCGTAAACTTATAGGAATAATGTACGAAAAGAGTAAAACAAAGCGAAACATGTAACGGTACCATGGTCCTCCAAATCCTTTCAAACTCATCATTACTAGTCCCAAGCCCAGTAAAGCGCAGAAAAGAACCTGGTTGAAAAAATTAAGTAGTTCAAATCTTTTATTTTTTCCAAAACATATATCGTTTAAATTATATATTTAAATATACAATTCAAGCGTTTCAATGCGAGTATTTTATTATTTGCTTGCAAAAATCTGAAAAGCCATGTATTATACGCACCTTAGTCAACTGATTAATTTCTTCGTCAAGTAAACCAACTTTTGAGCGAGGGGCAGAATGGTTCATCAAGGATCTTGTTTCCTGACCAGTATATACAACAATTCCAAGAGCTGAACCAGATGCAATAGCAGTGTTTGCCCATAGTGTGTTGTCAACTCCAAGACTTTCTTCACTGCTGTAACCATCGTACTGAAAAGTAAAAGAAAATCTAGGTTAAATATATTTTTATTTTAAACAATTTAAAGATGTCGATTAAAAGAAAAATTCGATTTAATATCAAAAAAACTTACGCGAGTGAAGGTTCCAATGAAGCTGTGAATATCCTTTTGAGGTTTCTCAACATAAAGGCTTGCTTTGATGTCGAAGAGTTCTGCATCGTTGTCCAACTTTTGCGTTGCTGGTACAGCTAAGCGTAACTTCCAATCCGTTTCTCCATCTAACTGATCTGTTCTTACAAAACAAGCACCGCTCTTTTCTGTTGTTCGTAACAAAACGAGATCGGCAGGCACTCTTTGTCCTTTTTCGACTATAACCTATATTGATTTAAATTTCAAATTGTATATTTGTTTCTTTATTCGTTAAATTTATCAGGCAAAGAATGTACTTGGTGTGCATATATATGTATGCGTAAAGTGTGAAGTTTTTGAATATAAATAATGGATTAAATTGGAAAAATTTTGTGTATAAGCTCAGAATAAGTTAACATGATTGAAAATAAAAAATTTACCAAATCTCCAACTCTCAACTTTGAACTCGGAACTAGCTCAGGTGTACTGAATCCTTTAACCAATCTATAATATTTCTGGCCATTGACTTCCTTATCCCGTTTGTATCTCCTGAAGTCATCTACTGCTTCCCGGCAGAACGTTACAAGCAGGACAAAACAAAGGGGTCCCCAGTATGTGTACAAATAACCAATTCTTATGTCCGGAATGAATTGAGAAATAGCCATCAGCAGAAAATAGAGGTTGAGGAAAAATTTGAACTGTTGAAATAAAACCTGCACAAAATTTAAAGTAATTTTATTAGTGGTTGATTAAAATGATTTCAATTATATAATGAATGAAATATTGTATATTTGTTTCATATTGTATTTGATAGTAACAAAAAAAAAATCATGTTAATTTCCACCTGTAAGTAGTTAAAGATTCATAAAAATTTCATCTAAAAATGAGATGTTGAACATAAATTCTTTTTATTGCTGTTCAATGTTTCGCATCATAATAAAATCTATATAGACATTTTACGAAAAATCATGGTAATTTTTTTTTTCGAGAGACCAAATTTGTTACTTTGATCCAACCTATGGTATGGGTTGAAGTAATTTGATAAAAATCTTTACTTACGGTTTTTTTTTTTTTTTTCAAAGATAAATAAACAAATTTACAACTCATTCTAGGTACTTTTTCTTTAAAAATAAATATTTCATATCAAACTACAAAATCAACCAATTTTTCTTGATTTTCAAAATCAATGACATTCTGTGTGTTAACAATGCCATTGCCATTGACCTTTTTACATAAAGATAACAACAGTCTTGAAGCATTATAATGATATGACATACTGCGACATGCGCTGCCACTGTGTAAAATAATAAAATCTATTTATTGCATGTGATAAAGGTTGGTTACAATGACTATAGAATTATACCATTTTTTTAGAACTATATAATAAATATAGTTTCTGTTATATATTCTTTTTAGACATATTTTTATAATAAACTTTTCTGAAGAGAACCTCAAAAATGAAGATTGCAACCTTAACTATTTCATTTATTGTCAATGAATCAATTAAATTACCAAGAAATTCAATTTGGAAATATATATTAAATATAGTACGGATAATGAAGAAAAAAATGTAATTATGTGACCTTGTGCATTTGTTACTTAAAAAAAATTTGCTATCAATAATTTTAATATTTTTGAAGAGAATGAAAGTGCATATATTTAAATATTGTAACATTTTTATTTAATAAAATTACATTTTTTCACTTACAAGTGGCAGAAATGTGATGATGCTGTATTTTTGATTCCGGATGACATTCGTTGGGAACTTCTCGTGCATCGGTTGACCAATGTTGATCGTCCGTGCTCTGAGTTCCCGCTCTTTGCAACATCTCCTCCACATCCAAGTGCAACATCTGTGAAAGAAAAATATATTAAAATAATTGTTTTCAACATTTTAATTTTACAAGTGTTATTTATCTTTAATTAATTAAGTATATAAACAAAAACTTTAAATTGTCCAAATCTGCAAACAGGACATTCCAAAATAGCTTATAGTAAATATAACAGTTCATATTTATTTTAGAAATATATTATATATGAATTTTAATAAATTATCGCTGTTTTGTATTTGACACAATCTTTCATAATTCATTTTTTACTTCCTTACTTATTTTATTTTCTTAGTTATTAAACTGTAAAGGTTCAATAAGACATCGAATTGACAAGTCTTGAGAATAGTTGTTCAAAAACACATTTGCAGTAATAGGGAATATCAGCTAGATATATCCTACATAAAAAATTGCTGATAGAGAATGAACTTACAATATTAACTGAAATACAGATAAGAATATAAATTTATCTCTGCGTATATGAGTAGTGTTTTATGTTCTTTCAGTAGGCAAACCATAAGATTGAAGAAGTTTGCAACAAAACAGACAAAGTCTTACTATTGCCACTTGCTATTGGTATAATCACATGATAAGATCCAAGTATATCAAAACAATCATACTATTGTTAGAATCGTAATGAGTCATACATAATGCTACTATATATACAATACATTGTTATTGCATATAATAGACTACAGAGTATGATTATTGGAATACACGGTATAGGAAGAAACAAAACCTCTATATGTAATCAAAAAGACTAACTCTGTTATATGTGACTGTTGCATTCTGCAAGTAAACATATACACATATTAGTCAGCCGTGAATTATTTATAAAACTGTTAGTCAATTGTTTCCCAACTTGCTCCAAAACTACCATATAGAAAGAACCACCGATCCTTCTATGTGAGGGAAGATAATACACGGGAAGTTAATATGTACTTCAATTGCTCAGATTAAATTATGCACCGAGCTAAGGAAATCAAAATGCAGCACAAGGTTACGACCAACTGACCCCACCAAGGGAAAGCGTAGTGGTTGTACAAAAAAGCGTAAAATCGATTAAATATACATATATAGATATAGATAAACTGAAATTACAGCGTAAACCGCAGGGATCTCACGAGGCACCGGAGCCAATCCATGTTTTGTTTTTTTGCGGCACTGTTCAGATTCAGAAAGCCAAGGCGCAGAAATCCCGTGGCTGCCGACGCAGACGGCCGCCTGGCATGACTCACTTTAACCGATAGGAAGCAAAACTAGGAGCGGGCGCACTTGCTTCTATTCATATACGCTTCATACGTCACCTCGTCCACGAGCTGTCATGTCTGGGCTTGCTTATCAGCGGTATGTCTTCCTTCGACAATCGGATTACGTTGCTCTGCGTCTCCATTTCGTCCCTCGGCGACGGGCGCGAGAGCACCTCGAGGACGACCTCGATTTTCACCGGGCGTTTCGGCACTTTTCGATCGGAAATCGCGGCTCTACAAAGGAACTACCGAGAGGATGATGGCCTCTCACGGCACGATTATACGCGGAATTTTGATTCTTATTGTACGTCCCTATATATATTGACAAACGACAACAGTCGCAGTATAGCCAGAGTTATTTGCCTTATAGGTCCCTTTTGTGACGTCACTATTAAACGCGGGTTGCGAATTTTAAAGATGCGCCGCGCACGGGCCTGTGGATACATATTCCATACGCTCCATATAACGTTTCCGACAATAATTCACGACTGCATATGTATATGTATATATATATGTATATAGGGAAATTTGAAATTTCGACAGTTATATGAGGTAAACGAGACTATTCGTATTGTTTAATTAATTCCGTATGTATACATATATGTGTATAGTCAGGTCAGAATTCCGAATCATATATGCATGTACATATATATATATATATATATACGCATCATTATATAGATAAATAGGTATCGCGTAAAGCAGACGAAATGGTATACATATTATGACGTGTAAAGATGTGTTTACATTAGTACACTGAAAAAAGGCAAACATTTTATTTATTCAATATTAAATCTTTATGATGTTTATCCAAGAAAACAAATAATAATAAAATTAATAGAGTAAATTTATTTAAAATTTTGTTTCCAAAAAGTACATTGATTGTTAAAAATTGTTTTGTCAAAATAGTTTCTCCTTTATGTAAGTTCAATCAAATTAACTCTGTGATATTCTATTTAAAAATTATTTAATTTCAAACTGGAAAAATGTTTTTAATCAATATCACTGTAGGTCGGTTGGTTCACTTATAAAAACGTAAGCAATTAATTGATATAGTTACAAGAAAGAAAGAGAGTTTGACCTTTTAGCATTGATAAATTTTGTAAAGCTTATAAACAACTATTAATTTAATTATTACAAAAAGTTCGTAATACCTATTAAAAATCTACAATAATTTTCTGAATAATTTAATTTTTAATGAATAGTTTATCTATACCTGACTAGGCAGTTATGTTTTTTTTTCTATATTTGATCCGAAACTTTATATTGAAAGAAACAAATACCAAATTAATAAAATAATAATGAAGTTTAAGATATAAATATAAATAAAACTAATTTCCCAGTAAAAGAAAAGGGATTAAAGGTTCATTAAAGGAATTGAATGGAATTAAAACTGCGGTAGAGAAATGACACG
>JAPYZR010003915.1:0-13591 GCA_030522945.1 Trichopria nigra
CATTTCATTAAGTCGATTTTTAACTGTCAATCGATTTAAAACCAGAATTTCTTCAGAATTTCTTTAAAAGTGTGTACATAATATATATTACAAATTTAAAAACGACATTTTGTCATATTATCCCATATATAATTAATAATTCGTCAAATGACTATATATTTTTACAAGAAAGTTCATTATTATAAACAATAACGAAAATCGTATACACTGCGCATTAATTTGTTATACCTACTATTTGTAAAACATCTTTTCCATATTTGTACTATAACTATATAAACAAATAATAAAATATGTAATAATAAAAAAAGATATACACATGTCAATAAGAAAAATAGTTGCCGATTTGACGCGTATTGGAATTCTTCTCGTTGTATATAAAACTGAAGATGTACACATTATTTTTTAAATAATAGGCTTTGAAGATCTGATGTACATGTATATGCGCATATCATACCGTGTTCATTACATATAATATATATTGTACATTTGCGTTAGATTTTTTCACGTCTACCCTATAATCGAATTAAGGAACCGCAAACGAGTCACGTGACACGAATCGATCAACAAATCAGTAACCACCGGCAGCCGGCTCAACCAACCGGCGCTGACTTCCAGTCATGGTCGATACATTTCCCCTCGACACCCGGTGTTCGCAAACAGAATAAAAATTCATGCCAATCATAACTTTTTATTGGTATACTACGAAAAAGATTATTTAAAAAAATCCATTGTCGCATTCCCGAGTCATCGTCGAAAAAAACGAAGCTCATCTGATGAAAAATTTATTTACGACGCAAAATAATACGACAGAACGCCAAGCCGCAGGGAATTCTGGGTCGATAAAGGGAGTGGCCAGAGCGACCAGAGCCACGGCCAACCTGACGAACTTGAACGGATTGTAAGTTGGGCGTTTCTAGAAATTATGCAAAATTACGCGACTTCTTTAACCGGAAATTGATGTAAAGATCATTGAATGCTGGCTCAGCTGGCTGTATTCAATATCGGCAAGAAAAAGTGGCACCTTCCGTTGAGTACAATTTTGGAAACACACGAGTCACCGGTGGCGTCAGTGGCGTCTCTAGTTTCCGGGTTCTGAGGTTGGCAGCACTTGCGGCTTGGGAAGGACGCCACTTCTCGCTTCCGTCTTCACGTCCTGTTTAGTTGTTAGAAGCGCCATTTTTTACTCTCCGTTCGTGCGCGTTCACGCCGTCGTCTCAAGTTAACTTCCAATATTTTACGGGATCAGTGACACTGTGAGTATATTAGCCTGCTTTATTGTGTTGCTTTATAAGCTGGTAGCGTTTCGCATAGAAATCTTCAGTGCATAGTGCTTTTCTACTCTTGTATTTGAGTTTCGATATTCTCCGTCGTGGTAACACAAATTTTGCACGCCATTGTACTTATGCTCCCCGGTTTTACGAGGGTTCTATAGATTTGTGAGTTTTTGATTCGATTTTCATTTTTTATCATTTACGTTTCGACTTCCCTCCATTTGAAATGGATGAACAAATGATTAACGTTACATAAAAATACGCAAGATACGCTTTTTCCCCAGAAAACTAATCGATACCTTTTGCCACGATCATCGTTCGTACGTCCTTGTTTATCCGACTCTTTCTCATATAGCGACGTTCGGCTTTCACAGTTTCCAATTTTTAAGCAATTGCAATATTTTTTTCTTTAAAAGTAATTTAGAGCGTATTTCGGCCTCCACTCGATTATTATTATTGTTTCTGGTTTTATTTTTATTTCAATAAAGTATGCACGAAAATTACCAACGCCAATCGAAAATGGTCGAATATTCGCTATGCCGCGGTGGAGTGGGACGTAAAGAAATGGCAACGCCATTGCCCACGTTTTTCTTTGCATTATCGTATTATCCCTGGCAAATCGGATCGGCCAAAAACTAACTAAAAATCGCATCGTTGCTTTTTGACTTTGTTCCAACTATAAATTTTGTACTTTCGACTTTATTATCCGACTTTATTTAATCGGCTCGTTTCTGAATCGGAAAGTAAGACTCAATGGGGAAATAGAAAACAGTTGGTTATTAGTGGAAAATTCAAAATTTATAGTTGGAACGGAGTCAAAACCAACGAAGCGATTTATAATCGGAACATAGCCTCTTTAGTGGTCGAAAGTTTGATGGGGAACCAGTTTTCAGTTGACGAAAACTGAAATATAATATACGTTCCCTATCAAGCAAGTTATTGTTGAATTTATGTGAATAACGAGCATTTTTACTATTTAGGAATTTGGACACCCAAAATGCCAGGTTTTAGCAGTGTGGGCACCTTTAAAATCTTCATTGGCAACTTGGCCGATAAGACTACTAATGGTGATATTAAACCATTGTTTGAGAAATATGGAAAGGTCGTTGAATGTGACGTAGTCAAGAACTATGGATTTGTCGTAAGTTCACAATTATTCAATTTGAAAATTATTTATATAAATAAAATAATAAAACGACACGATATAATATTATAACGCTGAAACTTCTCTCTTTACAGCACATGGAAAATGAAGAAGCTGGAAGAAACGCCATCCAGAATTTGAATAGCTGCATGGTTCATGGACAGCCAATCAAGTGTGAAGCTGCTAAAAGCCGAAAAGGCCCGAATACTCCAACAACTAAAATCTTTGTTGGCAATCTCACAGACAACACCAAAGCTCCGCAAGTCCGCGAGCTCTTCACCAAATACGGAACTGTAGTTGAATGCGATATTGTGCGCAATTATGGCTTCGTCCATCTTGAGGCAACCAATGATATCAATGATGCTATTAAAGAATTGAATGGCATGATTGTTGACGGCCAACCGATGAAGGTCCAAATATCTACTAGCCGTGTACGTCAAAAGCCTGGCATGGGTGACCCTGAGCAATGCTACAGATGTGGAAGAGGAGGACATTGGTCTAAGGAGTGTCCAAAAGGAGGAATGGGAGGTGGTGGGCCAGACAGGAATGGATTTAGAGATCGCATGTTTGGTCGCGACCCGTATCCACCACCACCACCACCACCATTCCTGCGCGATAGATTGATGGGTGGAGATCGTTTTGGTGTATGTACAATCTTCATTCATATTTTCCAAAGATTACATTTCAATGCAGTGTTTAATTTGAATATTTTTATTATTTTATTACCTTACTTTTAACAGGATTATGATAGTTACTACGGCAGGAGAGGATTCGATGATACCAGGGACCTCTATGAAAGACGTTTTACAGGCATGACAGCAATGTCGGGTAATGACGTCTATCAACTTTCTGGTACGATTTTTATTTTTAATTTTCATTTTTTCAATGTTATTTAACGCTCGTCTTTCTTTCACTAGGTATGGGATCTATGCGAGACACCGGATTTTCCAGAGGTCAAGATTACGGTATGTTCAGTCGACGATCACCGCCTCCGGCAGGGAACAATGGCCGATTTAGGTGAGTGAAACTGTACAATCATATTTGATATTCAGCCCGTCCGACTTAACATTGTGAATATTCTAGGCTGGATTAACAGCTCATGCGAATTGGGATTCAGTGATTCAGTGTTGAATAGTTTTCTTTTCTCGCTTTTGTCTATTGATATTTATTTCTTTTTATCTCTTAAGTAAAACTGTTTTCAAAATGTTGTGTTAGAGCGGACGGAGATAGAATTTATCGGGCCGGTGTGGTAGATTAATTTGAGATATCAAATGCATCATCATTTGTACATTTTTAATTTAAAATAATAGTATCGGACAATGAGTTTCTTTACTATTATTAATTGGAAAGTGATAAAGATTCAAAATGGTATTATCCAAGATTTGTTTGTTTATATTTCAAACGAAATATCTGCAATTTTATTAATTATTCATTGACTCTCTTGATCTGTGGTGTTGACTGCACGATCATAATTATTCGCTCTCTAACTAGCAGTTGCGCAAAAAGTCATCAAAATCCTCTTAATAGTAAAAAAGTATCCAAGAGCATTATTTCAGAAAATGAATTATATGAATTCTTGTTTTCTTTTTCAATGTTTTGCTGAAAATTTTTATTGATTCTAAATTAGTTTTAATTTCTGATTTTCATTCTCATTACTGTACTCTGCCTTTTATTCTGAACGTTGGGCATAATTTCGCCTTCATGACGTGAGATTTGCAAATCGCATGGGTTTTGAATCCAGCCAAATCAATTTTAAATATATTTCGTTTTTTTTTCTCTCTCTCTCTTTTCTTTGATGATGTTCTTTCAATCGAATGCTTTTTCCTATTTCCTCTTGAAATCTTTAACGTAAGACACACAACTAATTCACAAGTTAAATATTGGACAAAGAAGTATACTTTTTAATCTCAGTGAGAGGAATCTGATGAAACTAACCAAGAATCAATGATTTATTTCAATGCTGTTGTAGTAGAGGCATGTACGAGGACTTCAGCAGAGATTCATTTGAAGAGCGTAGGTAAGTAAATGTGCAAAAGATTACCACACCAGCCCGATAAATCATTCTGCAAACTTACTTTTTCTTTCTATCCTATTCTTTACCTCGATATTGTCTTGTCATGGGTCTTACAGTGTCACTTTTTTATTGCCGATAAATTCATGCACTTATATTGTAAAATTATTTTTTGTGATATACTTTATTTAAAATTTAATGCCCGTAAATTTTTAATGTATAGTAGTTTTGTATTCAAAATATTTTGAAACAGCAGTCATAAATTTTAATGCAACAACTCGTCAAACGTCTGAACTAGAAGACGAACGAGGTAAAGAACGAAAATTGACACATTAACATTTTCTATTTAACAAGTTTTAAAAATCAGTTTAGAATACATCTTAAGTGGCATAAAATAATTTCATGTAAGAAAAATTACTTTTCAAGACGTGTTCGATCTTGGGTATCGGACCGCGTCGCGATTATTCTCTCTTTCTTTCTGTCACTATAATATTTTCCTTGAAATTCACTGCAATAAGAACCGTGTTGTCGTTTCGATCTCGTTTAACGTGCATAATTTTGATTGCCAGACCGGGAATCCGAGGGCCATCGCCGTCGCGCCGGTTCGCACCATACTAAAGCGTCGCGTCGGGATCGGTCTGTCGGTCTGTCCGTCGGTCCGTACGCCGCTAGCAGGAAGCCTCGGGACCGAGATACTCTTGGCCGTCTCGTCTGTCTGTCTGTCGATCTGCATGCGCGAAGACCTGCCGACCGCTCTACTACGTGAACATATGCAGCTCGATGTGCGTTAAACAATATATCAAAAACAAAATCATGTTAAAATAAAACAAACGGTAGCCCCCACCATCACTCCCTCGCCCTTTTTGATGTAACAGAATAACATCAGCCTCTTCACAACATGTGTAAGATTTCATGAATTAAAAAAGTAATGATCACTGAGCTTACTATTGCAATCATCAAAGATTCTTCGTGATTTTTTGCGCGCTGCTGAACGATTATTAACAGAAAGACCTGTAAGCTTTAATCTCGGTAAAAAATAAAAAGTTTTTCCCTCTCATCATCGCAGCCGTCGTCTAATGTACTACGATTATAGATAAATACGCATATACAGTCACAAATATTGAATTTTAAATCGTCCGATTAGAGAAGCCAGTATGTTTGAATAAAGTTAACCATTGTCTATTTAATAGGAAATGTTGGATATTTTTCCAAATACAGATTTCAATCCTTATTGCCCAGGTATGTAATAAATCGCGTTCTTTTCATGTGCTTTTCGACTTATAAGACGTTTTACAGGTCACGCTATTTCATGTAATTAATTCTGACTTTTAATTAGGATATAGAACATCGAGCGATATTTATTTACCATTGTTTAGATATGTCGCGCATTCTTAACTGAAATATTACAAAATAATAGCGACTAGATATGTTTTGTAAAAGTACCATTTATGAGGAGAGGGAAAAAAGTTTAGAAATTTAGATACATCTAGTAATTAGATATTCCATTGTGAAATGGAAAAATAAGTGAATAAGCAATTATAACTACATACTAAGCTTGGCAACGTAATTGTTTTATTAAGGTAGCACTAATTGACCGCGAAATCAAGTAAGACGGAGATACAATGCGACGTCGATAATTAGAACGATTTGTTATAATTGATCGTTTATAAAAATATACCGAGCTGTTCCAGTATAGTATTTGTAGTACTACCAAATTCCAGAAAATACAATACACAACCCTTTGTTTCACACATACATTTTTTGTACGTTTTCGTGTTTCCAGTACATAATTGTGACAATGAATTATGTGACAATATTTATAATTGATGAACATGTAATAATACAACAGATATGTAAAACACTTATAAATTTACTTAAACATTATTATACGTGCTTTTTCATTTATCGCGATTTCGTGTCCTACCCTAGCTGAACCCTACCAATGCCCCTAATCTATACAGAGGAAATCAGGGCCGAGTATTGCATGGATTTTAATAAATTTATTAAATTTAATGTTGGTAACAATTGAATTCATTATAAATGCTATTGGTTTTATTTCATGTTTCTTTAAAATAAAATGTAGGATAAATCGTGATGGAAAAACGTGGTTCTATGTCGTTTTTCTACGTAATACGAAGAAAAATTGACATGAACGATATAGGCAACTAGTTTTTTTCTTTTGTTTTATTCGCAATTGTTGACATTTGTAATGTGTGCATAGAGCACTTGGAGGAATTGGGGTATGCGTGCATTCATGTTTACATACATTGGTGGCCAGGAAGTAATTTACATGTATGTACATACCCCAATTCCTCCTGGTTCTACGCATGCTTGACATGGTTAACTGTAATATGGGGGGTGAATTGTATTTTTTTTACCAGGGTTATGCCACCAGCAGGAACCCAGTTAATTTTAATCCCGCACTGATTTCCTAATAAAAGCACATTTGCAAAAATGGAACTTCGACATTTCGATATGAAATTGAAATGAGAAAAAGATCCGACCGGCCGCGTTTCTTCGCTGGCTTCCTGCGCCGCTCGCGTCCGCGCTCGGTCGCGATTCGCGAGAACGGGTTCCTCCTTTGCTTTTGTTTCTATCTGTTCGTGCTTTCCTGGGGGCAATTATTTTTCCTATTCTTCCTTTTCCTTGAAAATGAAATAAAAAGGCACTGGTTAATAATAACCTTTGCTCGGTTTTGACGTCTCAATGTTTGTATCTTAATTTTCGAATGATATTAAGAAAAACATCTACGTTGGGCAAGCTTCACGGCAAGGTTCTTATCGATTTGAACGTGTACATGTAATAACGTAGGTTGATATATGGAAGTTGGTTAGATTTAAGCCAAGCACATTCAACGAATAGAGCTGGGATTCATAACATCTTTATACAAGTCACTGGTTCTTAGTTGACTTGATGAAAAATGGTTTTGAAATGTAGCAGACATGGTAATTTGTATAGTTGTATTCGTACATATTATTTCGTTCTTATTCAATGAACTCTTATGGATTGAGACAAACTCAATATCACTTAAACTAGAATGTATCCCAGCACTGTCGTTGGCAAGGTAGTACTCATATTCTGTTTGTTGACACACCTCATTCCAGTGTGTTTTATGTGTTGTCTACAATCGGCAAATAAAGAAGCTTTGACAAACTCAGCTACACATCGTTTACTTCGGACCCTGACTCTTTCTTTGTCTCTCTCTTTTTAACTACAAATATTTTTTCTTAATTTCGATTTTTTTCCCCTTTTTTTAATTTTTTTTTTTTTTTTCATTCTTTTCCCTTTTTTTTCTTTTTTCTTTTTTTTCTCTTTCTCTTTTTTTTCTATTTTATCACAAGAAATCTAATGCGATCGTCAGTGTGTGGTTACGACAGTACATTGTATCTGGTGTCGGGGGTATCAAAAATAATGAACCACCACCCAATTCGTAACGCACCTGTTTATTTCAGCCTGGTTGAGTCCAACGATCACTGAAATTTGTCGTGTGTAAACATTAAAAATACGAAATGTCTTGTCAGTTCGTTGAACAGTGTTACCTGCATTTTGATGAGATGTTTTTTAATATATTTATTTTTATACATATTAAAAATCGGTTTACAATCTATACAATGGATTTATAGGAATATTTCCGACAGATACGAATAAGATGCGATATCGACTTGTGCGCAGTGTTTTCTATAACCCAATTGTTCCTTAATCTTAATAATAAGGTATTGAGGGCAGTATTGGATTGTTGAAAATATTTTTTAGTATCAGTATTCGTAGAAATCGTGGAAACATTCTTTAAGGGGGCCTCGATCAATATTTAGCACATGTTTTTAATATACTCACTCTAGTAGGCATAGTAAATTAAAACTCAAAATACAATGCGCAATGGCACGTTTCGTTCATGGATGAGATAACAATTTGCATAAAACTTGATCATATTTTGTATATAGTCATAATGCATGTAAAAATAAAAAATATTACTTTTCCTGAATAGTTTTTATTTATATATTTATTTTCTTGTTTTTGTGAAAAAAAGAACACTAGCAATTACGCTTTGTGCAACACCATTGCATTCGATGCAAGGCTCATACAGAATTCATATGTTCTTAGGGGTTTTTTTATTTAATTTTTTTTCTCTTTATCTGTTTGTTTTTCTTTCTTCCTATTTTTTTCTTTTTTCTCTTATTTTTTTTTTTTTTTTTTTTCATTTTTTCCCCCTCTTTTATTCATTTTTATTGTTTTTTCTTTATTTCTTTATTACTAACTTTCAAGATAATGATTTAATTGAAAATTATGCTTTTATTATTTCTGTTGACAATTAAAGCTGACAATTCCTTAAATATCTCATCGATGAAATTGAAAGCCAATATGATACGCTGTTTCTGTGCACTATTAGAATTAGTCTTATGTGGAGAGAAATTCAAGCATTTAAATAGTACGAAAAATACAGATGTTTTGCAGGTGATCGAGTCCTCCGTCAAGTTGTATGAACCCTCAGTATTAAGAGCAACAATAATCTCATCGCATAAGCATAAAATCGAAGCATTGCATAAAATCGATCGTTTGTGTGACTGATGATTTCAGAACGATTGGCAGTTCGGATGACATGGTTTCACGCGGACTAGCGTACAGCGCGAATAAGTCACTTCACGTATATCCGGACATGGATTACAAAGCGTACAATTGAAATACGTAATACGAAAAACTTCGTAGGCGAACGATTGCCGTATTTCCTTCCTTGACATAAAATGATTATATAGTTTGTATACTCCAACGTCATGGACAACACCATGAATCATATGGCACTTGTGTGTCTTCCAGTTCTTATTTTAATAATAAAACAAAGATAGAACGTGCGAGTACGTCATTTCTACGTATTTTCTTTGCGTACAATAAGCAAAGTAATAAACCCACCTTTCTACCAATATTCGATGTTGAACGTTTGTAATTGCGGTTAAATGTTCAAGCTTAACGCAAAATTAAGCTGCACAGATCAACGTACTCATTTGTCAATTTTTCCCTTTTTTCTATGAGAAAACAAGAAAGTAATACAACGTGTAATGTAAAGAAAGGTATGATGTAACGATATGAGTAACAAATGATCACATTGAATAACATTAATGTATAGGCATTGCGTTTGCATTAAGTGTCAGTGAGTTAGTTTGTACGAGTATTACTATATCTGAATAATATGATAAATGAAATGTAACAGTAACAGTTTATGATTGTTTATTCCAAGGTTAAAGGATTCAATGATAATGAATAAATTACTTTAAAGAAAGAAAATCATGTTCTAATGCATTTATTTTAGCATCTACACATTATATGCACATTATTGTAGGTTTACTTGCGAAGATAAATCAATTGAATCAGAAATTCTGATATATGTAGTTTAAATAAATAATAAATAAATAAATGTAGAGGAGAATTTTAGGTATGACAAAGTATAAAATAGTCATCAGACATGAATATATGTTTTATGTTTAAATGATGTAGATGACAGACATACATGTATTCATATAATTCATTGTAAAATGAGATGATTTGTGTTACTGTTAATTCTTTAAAGAATGTTTAAATTTTTCTAACTAAATTAATTTGATACAAACCATGCCAATTTTCGAGCTAAATTATTTGTGTAATTATGTGACAGTATTACTAGTAATAAATATGTTACATGGAACTAAAAAATTTATGTCAATGTTATTGAAGGATAAAGAGATTTTTTTGCACGCAAACTACTATAGTAACTATTATAGTTAAGTTTCAATAGACTAGGGTAATAGTGGAAAAAATAAAATTTTACCATGATTTTAACATAAAACTCCTTTTTATATTCTTTATTTTATAGAATTTATTATTTTTTTTTTTTTCACAATTATAATGCATACTTCCTTTTATATCGAAATTATCTGTTGAATGCAATACAGTTTTTATATCATTACACATATACAATTTTAATCTAGAAAACATTATTGAAAATATAAAGTAGACAGAATAGCTTGCAGCTAAATCTCTTAACCTTGGATAGGAAAATTTATAATATAGGCTTGGGTAGAGAAAAAATTGTTTGATGAAAAATGTTAAGAATTAGAAAGTAGATCACACAAAATTCGTTATACCGGAAGCCGTGTCGGACATTCTTACGAACCTATAAGTAGTTATATACGAATTCGAAAATCGTTCGAAGCCTTTCATTCGAATGAAAGATCGCCGTCACTGTCGCCGTCGTTGTAGCCGCCGCTGTCGTCTTCGTCGTCGTCGTCGTCGTCGTCGTCGTCGTCAGCCGTCAAACGTCAAACGTCAAACGTCGCCGCCGCTGTCGTCGTCGTCGTCGAAAACGTGTGGACCGATCGTGGAAGTTCGTCGGAATTTCTTTTACACTCTTATAAAAGCACTTCCGGAAAAAAGACAATCCAAATAAAAATTTCGTGAAACGAGTTTAGATATATTATAATGTAATGTATGATGTAGGATTAACCAGGCGGTCCTTTGAGGGAGCTGATTTCTGAAGGTTCAAGCAGCAAAAACTTTGGAGCTCCTCAATCGCCTGAAATGAAGTATCGAGTATGAGTAAAGGTGAAGATGGTGGTTACGAGCTTCGCTCCAAGGCAGTCACTCTATTGCTGGAAGCTAATCCTTCAATACCGACTTCCAATGATGTACAGGGGGGAAAATGACCAGAAGTTGCATCATGGGCTATGTCACTGTAAAACATTTCAGTGATCAAATTACCACATTTATCTTTTATCAACATTTATATTACTCAAACTTTTGCTTTGTTTTACTAATATTTTTTATTTCAATCTCCTTGTAATTTTATATAATTTGAAATTGCTAATTCAATATTATTCTTTATATCAGTAGTGAAAAAGAGATGTTGCGAGTGAAAGCAAATTTGTGGCTGACGCTCAAAGTCAAGACTATGTCTATCCATAACATTGTTTGAACCTGTAATGGCTTTTTCGCTCGTGATACATTGTAATGTAATGTATATTGTCACATACGAAAATTTTGTCTTTTTAAACATTATACTAAAGTAGCATGCACATTGGTGTTTCCTGGTGAGTAATGGGTAACTTGTTTTATATTTTATCAATATGAAAAGGGAGAATTTTCGTTCACGTGGAACAGTGTAAAACTACTTTCTAAAAGTACTAAATTCGTTCCTGTACAGTATCTAACAATCATTCAAAATTATTTTATCTTCTGTAGGGAGAAGATGCACAATAATTATGAGCTCAGCGAATGAAGTTTCGTCAGTGAGTATCACTAGTTGGATTTTACATACAACAAGTTGTACAGTATCATCTTGACTTCAGCATAATAGCGCCAAGGTTTTTATAACAACTGCAGTTGAAACTTTGGTTGAATATTCTTGGAGTTTCGGGCTAATAGGTGTAATTATTGAATGGTAATTGTTTAATTTGACAACTTAAAATTTGTAGACCTGGTTTTAGCAGAAAAATTATACGTCAAATTAAGATATGCTGTAAGTAATTTAAAAATAATAGTTTTTTTTTTCACATTAATCAGTTGAAAAGAACTTAAAATTACTCAATACAATAGTACATTTAAATAAACATTAAATCAATAATTACGGTTATTTTGTTATTTCTACCTGTATATTTAAAAAACAAAAAACTATATATAAAAGAGTAACATATATTTTTATAATCTGCCTGCTAAATGATTTTTAAAGGGTAACAACAGGATGTTAATAAGATGAGTCTATTTTGTTGTAGTAGATTGCTTCATGTCGATAAAAGCAAGATTCTTGTTATCATTTCCGGGACATGAATTTTGTTTCTTTATCAACTCAAAATATATCGAAATATATCAATTATTTATTCTTTGAATATTTTGAACATCTCCAAAAATCCCGAGACAACCAACGTCATTCGACGTAATCGAATGTATACTTAAACCAAATTCCGCTTGCCCCACTATCCTAAAAAAATATCGCTATTATTACATGTAGCAATTTTCTAAGGAAAATAGTATGGAAATCGCAGCGTATAAACATAGGGATCTTCACCGTATCGTATTTTCATGAACATCAAATGTTACTCTTACTGAATAATATATTTTCAGCACGTATTGTGTCGTGGTATATTTCTGTATGTGGTCGAGCTACAATCAGTATAGTGATCAATATAGTTTAAAAGCATGGTCTCATCGAAATACACGATATGCTATACACCCCCATCGAATAATTACTCGCCGTCGTATTTTCCTTGATCTTGGTAACTTGTGTCTTCGCAGTAACGCGTGTTCCGCATGTAATAAATTTATATATGTAATTGGGATTACTCGGTACCCACCGTGAAATCCAGTGTAGCACATTTTCGGACGAATGACCTTGTTTTAGAATAGTATGTACCCAAGTATACCCAAGTACAATTACTATCCCAGCAAACGAAAATTGATTGAATTTGATTAATAATTAAATCATTCTTAATCAATTTCAATTCAATTATTGCAAAAAAGATATTTGATTTAAATCGATTGATCCAATTAATATGCAATAAATACGAATCAATGTTAGTTAGTTCAACAACTGAATTGATTTTGATTCATACTATTATATTTTTATTGAAAGTGGTTCACAATGTAAATATCTAAGTGTAATGATGTTTTGAATAATGATTTTAATATTTAATGTTTTAATAACAATTTAATGCTTTGAATGGCGATTTCAATAATATTATTTTTTCATTTGAATTGATTGCCACGGATTATATTCAATTAACAGTTTTTTATTTATTTTGATTACCAGGCCCAGAAAATCGAACAGATTATTTTTTTATTCACATTGATTGACTTTATTTTTTCATTCAATGTTATTGACAACGTTCAGAATTCCTAATCGATTATATTTTGATTAATTTTGATTAAAACGTGAAATTTTCAATTTATAATTGTTAATTGATATTTTGATTCATTGATTTGATTTTATTGCAGCAATGCAATAATTTGATTCAATTTTTCAAAAACGAATCAATTTGAATTAATTATTGTTTGCTGAACTGCTCTCTATATCTTATGTTTTTCTTATAGAGACACTGCACTATCAATATAGGAATGTCGCATTTGTGCACGATGAAAACCTAATGGTAAAAGTTGCTACGGAGCTGACCCGCCATGCTATATATTTTCTCAAAATTTCTCTCT